>JAVTVY010001201.1:0-33455 GCA_036873755.1 Hanleya hanleyi
CTGTTTTATCTTAATATGACTTTCAACCATTGACTGTCATATACCATTATACTTGTACAGACCCATAAATTGAAGTGAATAGATAAAAATAAATCCACAAAAAGTACCCTTCACTTAAAGGGCTCAGCCCACAGTTACGGATTTTTGGTCCCCCTCAAAATCTTTGAAGTTAATATTCCACCAGGTTTGACCCCATGAGAATTTTTATGGGCTTATTGTTTATTAATATTTGTAATATCATTCAGTTGACTGGTTGATTTGCTTCAAATCAATACATGGTATTTTGCCAGTTAGATTGGCCAATGCTTCTCCATGAAGATGGAAGTGCGAAAGTGTGGCTGTAAATTGGGGTCTTTTTCTGCTTGCGAGCACATGGTATATTTTGCAGTGGGAAAATGAGCTGAAATCCGCGTGGTCGACCCCCTATTTTCTTTGCCAATTTTTGTTGATCCTTCGACTGGGCACAGTGTCGGTGAGTTTCAAAGCAATCGATTGTCAATTTTTTTCTGTGATGGGGAGAGAATATGACCTCTTTTGGGCCAAATTTAGAGGATTTTCCTGAAGTTTGGGGCATGTTCAGTAGGGGTTATGGGGACCCTGATTTCGGTCAGCTATGTTTACATCTGTCTCAGCTTCATGGCACGAGCCTACTATTTCAGAAAATATATAGTTCTATGGGGGTTCTCTCAAAACACGTTGCTGTTTGGCATATAATAAACCAGCCTACTGTTTAATTTCGGATGCCTTGGCTCTTCTATAGACTGCTACCTATATGACAGAACAGGCATTTTCTCAGGTAACATTAAATTTGCATATCTGACTCGAAATTTTCCATCCAGAACTACTATTGTTTACTATCAAGTTGAACACAATTCAAAACAATGCTATTCACACCCAACACAGGACTGAAATTATTGAACCAGCACAGGGGCTTGGACTAGAAAGGGGGGGGTGAGGGGTAACTCTTAGCATGGCCAGAAAATATTTGTTACAAGATGTGTAGAATTGCCAACATCAATGTTGGTGTTTTATCGGGAGGGGGGTGTCAATTGTCCCAGGAATTTCCCAGAAGTTTTAGTGTCACAGAATAATTCCTCTGGGACCATTAAAACAGCCCTACCCTCCCCCCCTTCCCATAAAACCAGCATTGGAGATGGCAATACTATACACAATGTAACAGATATTCCCCTGTCATGCTAAGAGTTATCCACCCCTTCCCCCCCCCTTCTAGCCCAAGCTCCTGTGCTGGTTTAATAATTCCAGTCTTGTGTTGGGTGTGAATATCATTGTTTTGAATTGTGTTCAACATAATAGTAAACAATATTAGTACTGAATGCAAAATTTTCAGTCAAATATATTCAAATTTGACATAGCGGTCCAGCCTGACAAAATGGCGTCGCAAAAACTGTCAAAATATGAATGGGGTAGGGGAAAGTTGTCTGTTTTATCTTAATATGACTTTCAACCATTGACTGTCATATACCATTATACTTGTACAGACCCATAAATTGAAGTGAATAGATAAAAATAAATCCACAAAAAGTACCCTTCACTTAAAGGGCTCAGCCCATAGTTACGGATTTTTGGTCCCCCTCAAAATCTTTGAAGTTAATATTCCACCAGGTTTGACCCCATGAGAATTTTATGGGCTTATTGTTTATTAATATTTGTAATATCATTCAGTTGACTGGTTGATTTGCTTCAAATCAATACATGGTATTTTGCCAGTTAGATTGGCCAATGCTTCTCCATGAAGATGGAAGTGCGAAAGTGTGGCTGTAAATTGGGGCCTTTTTCTGCTTGCGAGCACATGGTATATTTTGCAGTGGGAAAATGAGCTTGAAATCCGCGTGGTCGACCCCCTATTTTCTTTGCCAATTCTTGTTGATCCTTCGAATGGGCACAGTGTCGGTGAGTTTCAAAGCAATCGATTGTCAAGTTTTTTCTGTGATGGGGAGAGAATATGACCTATTTTGGGCCAAATTTAGAGGATTTTCCTGAAGTTTGGGGCATGCTCAGTAGGGGTTATGGGGACCCTGATTTCGGTCAGCTATGTTTACATCTGTCTCAGCTTCATGGCACACGCCTACTCTTTCAGAAAATATATAGTTCTATGGGGGTTCTCTCAAAACACGGTTGCTGTTTGGCATATAATAAACCAGCCTACTGTTTAATTTCGGATGCCTTGGCTCTTCTATAGACTGCTACCTATATGACAGAACAGGCATTTTCTCAGGTAACATTAAATTTGCATATCTGACTCGAAATTTTCCATCCAGAACTACTATTGTTTACTATCAAGTTGAACACAATGCTATTCACACCCAACACAGGACTGAAATTATTGAACCAGCACAGGGGCTTGGACTAGAAAGGGGGGGTGAGGGGTAACTCTTAGCATGGCCAGAAAATATCTGTTACAAGATGTGTAGAATTGCCAACATCAATGTTGGTGTTTTATCGGGAGGGGGGTGTCAATTGTCCCAGGAATTTCCCAGAAGTTTTAGTGTCACAGAATAATTCCTTTGGGACCATTAAAACAGCCCTACCCTCCCCCCCCCCTTTCCCATAAAACCAGCATTGGAGATGGCAATACTATACACAATGTAACAGATATTCCCCTGTCATGCTAAGAGTTATCCACCCCTTCCCCCCCCCTCTTCTAGCCCAAGTTCCTGTGCTGGCTTAATAATTCCAGTCCTGTGTTGGGTGTGAATATCATTGTTTTGAATTGTGTTCAACATAATAGTAAACAATATTAGTACTGAATGCAAAATTTTCAGTCAAATATATTCAAATTTGACATAGCGGTCCAGCCTGACAAAATGGCGTCGCAAAAACTGTCAAAATATGAATGGGGTAGGGGGAAAGTTGTGGCTCTGTTTTATCTTAATATGACTTTCAACCATTGACTGTCATATACTATTATACTTGTACAGACCCATAAATTGAAGTGAATAGATAAAAATAAATCCACAAAAAGTACCCTTCACTTAAAGGGCTCAGCCCATTGTTACGGATTTTTGGTCCCCCTCAAAATCTTTGAAGTTAATATTCCACCAGGTTTGACCCCATGAGAATTTTTATGGGCTTATTGTTTATTAATATTTGTAATATCATTCAGTTGACTGGTTGATTTGCTTCAAATCAATACATGGTATTTTGCCAGTTAGATTGGCCAATGCTTCTCCATGAAGATGGAAGTGCGAAAGTGTGGCTGTAAATTGGGGCCTTTTTCTGCTTGCGAGCACATGGTATATTTTGCAGTGGGAAAATGAGCTTGAAATCCGCGTGGTCGACCCCCTATTTTCTTTGCCAATTTTTGTTGATCCTTCGACTGGGCACAGTGTCGGTGAGTTTCAAAGCAATCGATTGTCAATTTTTTTCTGTGATGGGGAGAGAATAGGACCTATTTTGGGCCAAATTTAGAGGATTTTCCTGAAGTTTGGGGCATGTTCAGTAGGGGTTATGGGGACCCTGATTTCGGTCAGCTATGTTTGCATCTGTCTCAGCTTCATGGCACGAGCCTACTCTTTCAGAAAATATATAGTTCTATGGGGGTTCTCTCAAAACACGGTTGCTGTTTGGCATATAATAAACCAGCCTACTGTTTAATTTCAGATGTCTTGGCTCTTCTATAGACTGCTACCTAAGGCATTCCAAACAGAGTGGCATCGTGCGCCATGTTGGAACTCCTAGGAACTCCATGCCATACAGTTTGGAACTTGGCAGACAAAGGATGGCTTATGCCATACCATGCAGCGGCATGAGGGGAATGGCCTATGCCGTTCCAACTGAAACTCTAATCAATCCAGATCAGAACACCAAACTGGGCATGGTGTATCCCCTTTGAATAACCGGCATACATGTATGCCATCCCTACCAGGGAACTCAGTTCCTAATTTCAAGAAGCTCCCTAAAGGGGCATGCTAAAACGCCATTAACGATCAAAATGATGCAAGCGTGACCCTTGGTTTCAGAATACATGTGAAATTCTCCCGTCATTCAATGATTGGATTGTGTATGACAGAATCATGTGTACTTTAATGACAGCAACAACTTTGAATAAATCTCTGCGGAAAAAAATATTGTTCTCCAACTTTAATTGGCTCCATGATGTACGGCAAAAGGATGTACAAGAAGATACAGGCGGTCAATAAATTTTGATATCCATTTCAATCCTATTACCCTTCTGGGCGAGTTCAACTGGACATTATTGGAATTAGATCCCACCTGGGCTTCTTTCTTTACATTTAATAATGTTATTTAGTATATGGGATGTGGTAGAATTGTTAATAATATGTCGTTTGCATTTTAGTATTGGTGTAATAAAATTGCAGGGCTTGCTTTTCCACCAGAATATAGGAATGCGATTCCAGTCAGTACTTTCCCATAAAGTTTGGGAAAACTTTTATAACCATTGAGTTCTCATGGAGTTATCTCCCCTGCTGTGCAAGCTTGTTAATATGACTAGCAGACATAAATGTAATTAAGTTGATGTGAAAGAATAATTAATGTTCTACAATATATATTATATGCCCTTATTTGAAGATATTTCTCATGTTGAAGCTAAACCAGAGTTATCTCCCTTGCTGTGTAAATTTGTTATAGATCAGATCTATGTCTACAAATCAGGAATTGAGGTGAAAGGTTTGTAAATTGTTCATGCTCGGAGATTTCAATGATACCTAAACCAGAGTTATCTCCCTTGCCGTACAAACTCGTTAATATGCCAAATGTAATTACAAGTTGAGGTGAAAGGTTAATTAATGACTGATGTAGCACCTACAACCTACAGACCTCTCAACCTTGAAGCACGTTGCCATTCTTTGTTTAGATCTACCACGTACCTTCTACTATAATAACATTTTTTCAATACAGTTACAACAATCAAGCAGGATAGAAACTTTCCCACCCTCCAATTTTCTTTTCTTGCCCTCATTAAAAGTGACCAGAAAAGTTGAGTTTCAGCTCTGCAATACCAACCTCCCAAGAGCTGGTACTCAAGAGTAGTGCTAAAGCGTGAAGTCAAAACAACTGCTTCATGTACAGAACCAAATAAGCAGGATACATTTTTTTTTTTTTAAGTGTGCCTTCATTTCAATGTTACTACTGTACATACCCCTACTTTTAGTTGTACATTTTTCAGATTTAATCAAATTATTGAACTTCAAAATATCACAAAATCATTTACAGGACACTTTTTTTTCAAATGAGGCAGACTTTCTTCTTGGGATGAAAAGTTATTGGAGAGGAAATCTGAAGACTAAATTTTCACAAGCCTTTCCATTTCAATTCAAATAAGTAAGTTGTGGTAATCAGAGTATCAAAATTATAATGCAATTCTAATTCCTCAAATGAACAGGTAACAGAAAATATATACCCTACCCCTATTTCATCTAATTTTTCGAACAGCATTACATTTTTGTGTTAACTGAGGCTAAATACTGAGACATGGATATATTATTTATCCCAAGAACTGAAAAGATAGCTAGTGAAATTTGTAGAATGCTAGCAGAATTTCTCTCTGCAGATGCCTGAAGTTTAGTTTTGCTGTCTGAATAATTAGAAGAAATTTGAGGAGTTTTATTCAGTGGAATTAAATTGAGCAAATACTGAGGAGGTATTCAAAATTGAATCGCCACCGTATCGTATCCTTCGTAAATTCCTCCTTTACATAGGAGCACCTCCTTACGGAGTACATATTTATTATTATACAATCAATTGGAACCACTCAACAATTATTTTTTTATAGCTGGACTATCGTGCTGTGAAGTGAACATTTATTATACAATTCTACAATTGGACGAACTACTATCCTGAAAGTACATTAATACAATTCTACAATTTTGGACAAACTACCATCCTGCAAGTGCTGTGATAGTCTAACCATGTGAGCTTCCTAGTGGTGTATGCGATGTACTACTGTGAGTGAATTTATATAGCGGTCACTGAAAGACACCAGGTACTTTATTCACCAAGTGCCTCCGCTGGCGAAGGTCTAGCGTCCACCTGGTCTTTATAGGTTCCATTATCCATACATAGTGACAAGATTTTGGATAGTTTATGAATTAAATTCAACTACCCAAAATTTTGGAAGGTTTTGAAGCAAATATTAATCAGCTGTATCAGTTGAATTCAACCTTCCCCGATATATTTTATATAGAACTGTTTGGGAGCAATATATCAGATATTCCTACGAAGTAGGCTACCATCTGCAAATTGTACGGTAGTCACTCAGCGAGTCCATCCGAGATCTTTCGTCCGCAAAATCCGAGAACCGTTGACATTAGAATCTTGATTTTTTGCATGAAGGTGCATTAGGGGGCTGTTACCAGCAAGTTCTGAGCTGACCTACTTTTGATGAAAATTTCTGGTGATTTTTGATGAAAATCACTGGTGATTCTGACTTGGGCCGTGCTCATTTTAATATAGGCAGGCATTCAACTTGGGGCGGGGGGATTTCCAGGAGCTCAGTGTGCGTCGGAGTCCTAATGCCTACCCTACTTCGTAGGTCCTGTGACGTTAGTCACACTGAATGTGTAATGAAGTTACTCCATTTAAACGCTGTAGTATAGGGACCTGTGAACAAGGACATTTGCGACCTGTGCAGGTATATCCCGGGGTTAGGGAGCAGAAGATAGATGTCGCCATGTTAAAACTGGGCTAGCCTGGACGGTGGCTGAATGGTCAATAGTGGGACCCGACTGCACAAGCAAAGTCCCTCGTCCACATCTGCCATTCAAGAAGGACGAAAAACCTCCCACTGAAAACAATACAACTTGCAGCTGATTCTTTGTCAGTTATATTTCATGAGCCCATATATTTCAAAATTCATTCTGATTCTAGATCAGGATGGAGCCTGCATGGTGGGTGAAAATGTAGCTCCTATTCATCCGGCCATCATGGGAAAACTGACATTTGTTGCAGCTTCATAAGCGTGCTTATCGGTAATCCTGGAAGTGCGAGAACTGTTTGGGAGCAATATATCAGATATGTAATGGTGACTAATTGAGTAAAATTATAAGTTTTCAGTTAGTCTTATCAAATTTTGTGGCATTGAAAAATCTAAAGCAGGTGCGTGGGAATAAGGAGCAATGAAACAAATTAAGGGTACAGAGCCTTAATCCCTGCACATGTTCAATTTTACACACCCTCTGCAATTTGTCTCTATATATTTCTTGAAAGCGCAGTCCTTAAGAATTCCAAATAAATGTATATGCGCTCACTGTGAATCTGCAGGTTGCAATGATATTCAAATTTAAAAAAATTAATTTAAAAAAATGAGCCTTCTTTTTCTTTTTTAAATGGCTATTTTCAAAAAAGTATTCAACTTAATGTAACTTACATTGATCTCTTTTACTGTGAAAGACCACCTCAACAGGAAATCTGCAGCTGTGTCTCAGTTTTGTCAGTTTTGGTCTAGTTCTTATTCTATTGACATTTAATTCAACTTCAAAGTTGAAAACTGTGAGTTGCTTGATTTTGTAATAAACAGGGAATGATGAAGTAAGTTACGATGAGTTGAATACTTTTTTGAAAATAGCATTTAAGAAATTCAATCTAAATTTGAATTTAGTCCGAATACCTTCACAACCTGTATGTTTATAGTGAACAACTTTATATATTTGCAATCCTAAAGACATGAGCTTTTAAGAAATATCAAACATTTAAAAACAATGTTTCTATTTGTTACCAAATCAAACCTGTTTCAATTCAATGCCTATTAATCTCCGTCAGGAAGATGATACAACGTAGAAAACGGAAGTTAAAACTAAAAGTTAGCTCCCCTAGGCGGAGAGTTGTCCGCCCCTAGGAGAACTCTCCCATCCCATTCCAGCAGGATTACTATAAATGGTCTGCAGCAGCCATATTCGCCCTCTATTCTCATTTTAATTACCGAGACTTGTAGTGTTTAAGGCCGGCATGAGGGGACGGAGGGAGGGACAATTAAATTGAAACAGGTTTGATTTGGTAACAAATAGAAACATTGTTTTTAAATGTTTGATATTTGATTCCCAAATCGTAAACCTGTTTCAATTCAATGCCACAGTACCAACATATGGAGGCGGGAACCTCGGCCTTGTGGTAACTCCCATAGCAGACTAGTAATCGCTGGAACGACACCGACATGGGTATAAATCTGAGACATTATTACTCAACAAGTTAACCCTGGTCAAAGACGCATAGGGTAATTGAAGGAATTGATACAGTTCTACTTATCTTCTGATTGTCTCCATCCATGTAGCAGTGCTCGTGGTGTGGTACACAATACTTCCAAGATGAAGGATACCCCAGGCGCCCTCGGCAACAAGATAGGTCCCCTTGGCAGGCACTGTATGACTAGGGGGGAACCGGCCGCAATCCTTTGCATACAGGGAAATCCTTGATCCAACCGTAAGATAAGGGGGGACGGGCGCAATCCCGAATCTTGGAAGGTACCAAGTCCACACCACTCTCAGATCGCAAGCTTCTTGAGGACAACTCCCATTCTTGGAGTGATGAACTTAGATGCGTTGGAATTGCCGTGCTTGCTCTCTGGGCGAGCCGCGCTCTGTTCAACTCTCTGTACTTTCATCACTACTGTTGACACTAGGCCTGGAGCGGGTATTCTTGTGAGTTGAGGCACAGGTGACCCAGCTGAGACATCTAGAAGGAAGTCAGTTTCTGAAAGACACAAACAAACCATAGTTAAGGTAAAGTTGAAAAACTCACCATAGTGTCAGGCCTTCATAATGATGAAATGGACATCCCTGGCTGGCCATCTGACTTATTTCTTCCTTCTAGTATTTGTTTCGAATGGGAGATGAGATGAGATGATACAGCAAGTTGTCTGATTTGCTGTGGTGATCCAAAATGCCGCCCCCCCCCCTTTTTGAAATTTTTACTGGACCACGTGTTGGGCGGCTACCAAAGGCCCAAGCGTGGTCACACTATCTGATTGGACTGACATATCTCTCAGATAGAAATTGGTGAACGTGGAGTTCGCCGTCCAGGCACAAGACTGGACAATGTCCTGGATGGACAAGTTCTTCCATAAAGGCCATGACGTAGCTATGGCTCGGATTTCATGTGAAGAAGCAGTAGACAACAGTGGAGGGGAGTCAATGGCCAGTTGATAAGACCACTTAATGGTTTTCTTCAGCCAAGCGGCAATGGTATTTTTTGTAATGTCACGCCTTGCAGCTGGGCGTAGAGACAGAAATAACAGGCGCCGAGAGCCGCGAACGGGGTCGGTACGAGTAAGATAGTGGCGGATGGCTCGAACAGGACATAGCAGAAGATCGTCCTCGAGACCATGTACAAAGTCTGATAACGCAGGAACGGAATACGAGCGTTGAGCACACGGACCTGAACGAACAGACTCATTTTTGGCGATAAATTCAGGAATGGGCCTAAAAGAAATGCAAGACCAATCCGCTTTCCAGGTCATAGAAGATCTCTCAAGAGCATGAAGTTCAGACACTCTGGACGCCAAAGCAAACGCCGCCAAAAAGGCCGTCTTATAAGACACAGCTTTAATAGACGCGGATTCTAATGGTTCAAAAGGTGGATGAATCAGAGCACATAGAACCACACCAATATCCCATTTCGGTAACAGTTGCCGAGTACGACGCGACTGAAGTGCGAAGGCGCGAATTAGCGCAGAGATATTATCATTAAGGCTAATTTCAGAACCCGAAGTAAGCCGTAACACCCTAGCTAGAGCAGATCTATACCCTTCAATGGTGCTGACTTGGAACTTCTTATCACGGTGAAGGTGAAGGAGGAAGTCAGCTACTAGGGAAACAGAGGCAGTGTCGGGATCGGCATCATGATCTCGGCACCAGGAGACGAAATAGGCCCATTTCGCCTGGTAGAGCTGTGATGTGGAGGATCGGTTGGCTGAAACCATCGTCCGTGCAACCTCTGCTGAAAATCCTTGGAGTGAGAGTGCATTCTGGATAGTCTGCAGACGTGTAGGTTGAGCCACCGCGGGTTGTGATGGAGAATCCCGTGCGGTTGACATAACAGGCTGGGCCAAACTGGGAGACAACGTGGAGGCGCAGTGAGGAGCGGAACAAGAACCGGGAACCACTGTCGACGAGGCCACCACGGAACTACGAGCAGAATGATGCAGTCGTGTTGCGAAATCTTTTGAAGAACTTCCAGAATCAAGGCCATTGGTGGGTAGGCATAAGCTAGGAAGCTGTCCCAGTTGAGAGACAGAGCGTCGATTGCGAAGGCTCGAGGATCCAGAATCGGACTGACGAACAGGGCTAACTGGGCGTTGTTCCTCGTCGCAAACAAATCGATCAAGGGTGACTCCCAAATGCTGCAAATCTGTCGGAATACCTCCCGATGAAGTTGCCACTCTGTCTGAAGAACGGTGTCTGGCCGAGACAAACTGTCCGCTAAGACATTGAGACGTCCGGGAACATGGCGAGCATGGATATAACACTGATGAAGGCGAGCCCACTCGTACAGATCCCACACCAGACGAAACGTTGATAGCGATCGGGTGGTACCCATCTTGTTGATGTGGGCAATGACCGTGGAGTTGTCCGTCGCAATGAGAAGAGACGAGTTCGTGAGACGTTGACTCCAATGTTGAACCGCTAATATGACTGCCTTCATCTCCAGAAGGTTGATGTGAAGTCTGGCATCCAATGTTGACCATCTGCCGGACACTTCCAAGTCGTCCAGATGGGCTCCCCAGCCGGTCTCCGAAGCATCTGTGTAAAGATGGTGAACCGGAACCGGAAAACGGAATGGTACTCCCTGCATGACGTTGTGGCGAGAGAGCCACCAAATCAGATGTGGATGTAGAGACGTCAACACTGGTACCGCCGGATTTAGGGAAGGCGTCAGTAGGAATGGATACAGATGATACTGTAGAGGTCGAACTTGCAGTCGGCCGTAATGAGTAAGGCCCTGTGTGGAAGTGAGCAAACCCACCAGACTTTGCCACCGCTGTCGTGTCTGTGACGTTGATGACAAAAACTTTCGAACCAGGAGTTGAATTTTGTCCCAACGATCCTCCGGAGGGTACACCAGTTGTAACCGAGTATCGAATATCGCTCCAATGTAGCGGCGTACCTGAGCCGGAACCAACTCTGACTTGAGAGGATGAGGGATGAAACCTAGGTGCTGCAACACCAGTAGTGTGAACCGGACCTGGGCGTTGAGGAGAGACTCGTCCGCAGCCCACAGGAGAATGTCGTCTATATAGACCTCGATATGAATCCCTCTTAAGTGAAGAAAAACCATAACCGATGTAGTGATCCGGGTAAACAACCAAGGGGCGATGTTGACACCGAAAGCAAGAACCTGCCATTCGAAGCGGCGATCGTTGATCACAAAGCGTAGGTAACGGCGATGACGTGGATGAATTGGTA
The DNA here is from genome assembly GCA_036873755.1 of Hanleya hanleyi. NCBI lineage: Eukaryota > Metazoa > Mollusca > Polyplacophora > Lepidopleurida > Hanleyidae > Hanleya > Hanleya hanleyi. The sequence goes on from JAVTVY010001201.1 coordinate 11,379, forward strand.
TATGAAGATACGCGTCCTGGAGATCGATTGAGGCCAACCAATCCTGGAGATGTATGCGGGCCCGAATCGATGACACAGAAGGCATCTTGAAATGAGGTGGGGTGATGAGATGAAGCTTGTTCAAAACCTTTAAATCGATCACCATTCGCATCTGGTCCGAGTCCTTCTTCGGTACCAGAAACACGTGGCTGTAAAAACCAAGGCTGTCTTCGGTCCGTGGTAATTCCCTTACAGCTCCCTTTTCGATGAGTGTGGTGACCGAAGATAGCAGCGTCTGTAAGTGACCTACAGGAACTGGCAGACGAGAGGGACGAGGCCAAGGGATGAGTTTGGGCAGTGATTGAAAATTGAACAGGAAGCCCTCCTTTAAAACTCTTATAATCCAGGCGTCGTCGGTGATGAGCCGCCAATTCTCGTAGAAGACCCGCAGACGCCCGCCCACGACATGATGAGTAAATGGACGGAAAGCCGGAAGTTGAAAATCTACGTTTTGAACAGGAGTGGGGTTGGAATAGTCACTTGCTGGACTGTCCACTTCGTTTGGAGGATTTCCCACGAAAAGAACGCCGCCCACGTCCACGTGGAGGTTTGTCAATACCACGAAAATTACTCCTAGAGGAACCCTCCTGTTGGTTGGTAGTGGCAGAGGGAGTACGACCTCTTCTCGGTTTACGCTCCCCGGCGGAGCTCGGACGACGAGCTACCGATGCAATCAGGCGAGATGTCCGCTCTTCCCGTATTGAGGGCAAAACAGACTCAATAGCACTGTTGAAGATGTACTTAGATGCCAATGGTTGATGAAGTAATTGCTCCTTAACCAAATGAGGGACATCCGGTTTGACCACCTTAAGCAAGGACTCCCGTTGTGCTTGGACAAGTGAAACATAAGAATACGAACCAGCTTCGATGACTCGACGGTTAGCGCTAGCGAGCGTGTCCATAAAACCACGCAAATAAGCCACGCGACCCGGAGATAAACGAGCCGAACCATCCTCTAGAAATGATGCAGGATCCAAAGCAATACGAGAAGCCGCTAGCAGAAACCAATCTGCGGTAGATGAAGCCCGTTGAATTTCTTGCAACATCTCCAAAATATTCTGCATAACTTTAGATGTGACAGATGAAGGGGCCAACTTGCCCACCTTAGAAATGTGACTCAAATCCCGATCTAGTTTGGGTGGTTTGTCGGGCAACACGTTATCATGAATGTCAAACTGAGACCGAAAACGAGGTTTACGTAACTTGTTATCGTCCTCTAATTGTCGATCAAACTTCACCAAATTATCCTTCCATGCTGGTGACGGTGCACATGAAGGACGAGAAGACGACGCCGAAGACGTAAAGGCCCAAGAAGCCGCCGTACGACCTTCTGCACGTGACGGAAGAACACTCGAAGCACGTGGCATATCCAGTAGTAACGATAGAAGCGCATCCATTTTATCTGAAATTTCCATCTTAGGCGGGAGACCCGGCTTATCTTTAGACGAGGTGGAATCAGAATCCTCAGAATCATCAGATGAACTCGACGAAACCGGCTTAGGTGGACGAGTAATATGACTCCGGCGAGAAGTAGGCAAATCGTGGACGATCGCATGATCAATAAATGGAGTCTGAGATAGATGAACGTGGCGATCTAGACCAGAAGGCGAAACCGAAAGCCGAGGCAAACGATGAGGTGACACAGGAGAATGTAGAATTGAAGTACCAGAACGGCGGGCCGATGAACGGGAAAGCCGAAAAATAGTACTAGAATCACCCGGAGGACGAGAGCTACGAACCGGAGAACGAGATCGTCGTACAGGAGAACGACGTACATGAGCATACAAGTGACGTGGAGAAATGGAACGTCTCGGAGAAACAACCAACCGAACTGGAGACCGAGAACGTGAACGTCGTTGTGGCGTACGTGAGCGTCGAGTAGAAGTATGGTGTCGGCGATGTGAATCAGCATACGCAAAAGTCGGAGACCCCAAATCAGCAATTTGAACACTGAAAGGTAGGTCCGAACGACCCACCATAGATCGCGAAACGGTTTTAGAACTGCGTTTCGATTTAACACGCAAAGGAGAAACTGACACACGGCGTTTATTTCGTTTAGAAGTAACGGAATGTGGTACACCAATAGACAAAGGAGAGGTCGAGATAATATGCGACTCTACAGCATTCCTTTGTCCGACGTGAACAATGGACGGCTCAGTCACAGTAGGCTTGGGTCGAACAGTCTTTGTTGGACTAGACAAAGGAACCGGTTTGGCTACAACTCCAGACATAGCCACACCTGTACATGCTAGGCTGTCCAAAATTTGTGATCTCTCTAGAACTGTTCCGCTAGGAGGTATTACTACAGAAGCGGGAGAGTTCTGAACACTAAGACCACGGGAAACATTTAATCCAATGCCAACGATATCTTCGTTAGCCTTCATGTCATTAACCAGTGCAATTTCCAACAGGCGTCTGTCGACTTCGACAGAGACGGGTCGTCAGATGCCTGTAACAGGTAAGCCCGCCTAGCCTGGGCATAATTCTTCCAGGCTAGGGGACCCACAATACACATTCGGCACAATAATTACGCCGATAACATAATTCCTTGCAAGAAAAACAAACCGCGTGGGCGTCCAAACTGGACCATATTTGCCCACACGAATTACATGCATCAGAAATCGGAAGCTCAGACATAACTAATGAAAGAGTCTCCGATAACAAATAAAGAACTTCTGACAAGAAATAACACAAGTCAAAAAACGATAAGGATACTGAGGGTCGTAACAACAACAACCCAGGTTGTATAAACACTTCCTCCTGATGAGTACACGACGAGGTACAACAGAGAATAGAGGACGAATATGGCTGCTGCAGACCATTTATAGTAATCCTGCTGGAATGGGATGGGAGAGTTCTCCTAGGGGCGGACAACTCTCCGCCTAGGGGAGCTAACTTTTAGTTTTAACTTCCGTTTTCTACGTTGTATCATCTTCCTGACGGAGATTAATAGGCATTGAATTGAAACAGGTTTACGATTTGGGAATCAAATATATACATTACCATAGCTATGAGGCATTTTTGGGGGCTGTACGTATAAAGATAAGTTCTAGACATGCTAGATGGTGTGTAAAATTGTGTTCAGGAGGAATCAGTACCCTTAAAGTTGTCTAAAGTAAAAGAAAGAGTTTGCCAGAATCGGGTTGGCTGCCCGAGATGTCAAGGCTATTGTTTCAATTTTCAACCAATAGTCAGAAATGATGTGCTTGGACATGTTGGATGATGTTCTTCTTGATCTAATGACCCAGTCAGCCATATGGCAGATAATATAGTGTTACATTCGTGTGACCTAATAACATACATGTGTTAGTGACATACTTAAACCCAGAATATTGGAACAGTCATTCACTCATAACCTACATGATACATGTTTATGGTAATATTGTGACATCATTTTGTGTGACAATATTCAGCAAATAACAATATTGCAATTTATTCAATGACTAATAATTTTAATATTAATATGGGGCCATTGAAATCACGCTCTACTCTAGTACAATGTTGTACATGTATATAAACTTATAAAAAATTGAATTTATTATTTTTATTTGTCATTTTTAGCTCACTCTGAAGGTCTACTTAAAAAAGGATTGTTTATCAACAACATGTGCATCACATAAAACACCCGAGTGTACAAAATTGTAATACCAAAAAAATAAATATATATATTATTTGCTGAAAATCTGGTGACGAGTATCAGATGTTTTCATTTTCTTCCAGGTCCACTCGGTTGTTTCCGCTTCGACGAAACCTAGAGTTCATGGAAAGAGCAGAAAGTTCTGACAGCGAGAGCAATTCGTGCTTCAACAGCACGCAGCTTGACGGTTAGCAAATAACAATAGAAATACCATCAATGAAAAAAAATACCATCGAGCCCGCCCTGTCTCAAAGGGCATGTTACCATCACCAGCTAATAAGGGTACAACAGGAAAAAAATATCTGGCAAAGCTAAAAATACCTCAAACCCCCCTCCCCCCTCACAATATCTTTTTTTTTTCTTTACCTCTGAGACCAACAGCAAAAGGTTTTAAAAATAAAACTTGCAAGAAAAAAGCTGAAATTTCTTATCCCTGCATCACTACTGAAATTCTCTCAACAACTTGAACAAGGCTCTTTAGTGAACTTTGCATATTAGGCAGATATGGCATGATATGGACAGCAATAGCTGTGTTGTAGAGTTGTCCAAATATTATCCAGGAGGAAAAAGATAAAGTTGTTCTGATATTGTGCTCACAAGCTAATATGTCTGCTAATTTACATTTTGACCTATATGACCTTTGAAAATAGGTCGAGGTCAGTACAAAATGAATATGACCTGGAAGCCTTCATAAGGCAGCATTGTGCCAAATATCCAGTCTCCGGTTCCCTGTTCTCAAGATATTACCATATCATTGCTATTCATATTTCAACGTTATCTTTGAAAATAGGTCAAGGTCAGTCAGAAGTGAACTTGGCCTATATGCTTTCTTTAGTCAACACTGTGCGAAGTATCGAGACTTTAGATCAAGTTGTCCCTTAAACATTGTTCACAAGCAAATTGGATAGCTATTCATATTCGACGTCTGTGACCTTTACGGTCAAGGTCAGTCCAGAGTGAACTTGACCTAAATTACAAGCGTCTAGTCCGTCATTCATAATCCAGCCGTCGTCCATTAGAGAATATCCGCGTCCATAATCCAAAGACCTATTCCATTTCCATATAACAGTATTAGAGGCAGAGGCAGAGGCCTTCAAAAGGCAGAATTGTGCAAAATATCCCGTCTCCAGCTCTCATTGTTATTGAAATATTGCGTTCACAATGCTATTAGCATTTTGACCTCTGTGACCTTCAAAAATAGGTCATAGTCAGTGTGGAGTATACCTGACCAGAGAGACATTACAAGTCAGCGTTATGCCATAGGAGGAGATTCTAGATCAAGTTGTCTCTTTAGATATTGCCTTCACAGGCAAATAAGAGAACTATTTACAGTTTTGCCAGTTCCATTCAAAACATGTAAGTCATAGCAGTTATCAGCATTGAACAATATTTTAGCAAGTATAGAATAAATTGATCAAATTCAATTTCATGTTTGTGTCAACCCCATTTCTCTCTCTACAGCTTCCGGTTACATGAGGGTCAGTTTTGAACTTTGAGTTTGAGGTTTTACTTTGCGGTTCATTACATTAGGGTCAGTTTTGAACTTTGAGGTTTTACTTTGTGGTGAACCACAATGTCAGTTTCTGGACTAACTCCCATAAAAAAAATCTTTCTTTTTTTTAATTTTGAGCTTTAATTTCTGATTAAAAGTTTCATTAAAATTCAAATATTTGAATCCAATTCAAATTTTAGTTTAAACTTGATGAATAGCAATTTAAAATTTGCAATTCCAATTTCTGACAGTTTTAATTTTGAAATTTAATTTTGAAAATTTCAAATTTAGATCTCAAACTGACGTGGAAGTACATTTTTATTGGTACTGGTGGCTGGACGGAACTAGATTCAGTGAGTTTTTCACTGGTGGACTCGACTGGATGTAACTGAACTCACCTGGACATAGCCAACCTATATGCCCAGATGTCGCAAACAGATGTGTTCTGACCATTGTTTACCACAACAAACTGCTCTATTTAAATAGACTGAATTTCATCCTTATTCACCGGTGGAAAAAACCAGAACCATATGTGAATAAAGCTTTCATGAAAATACCACACATGCTTCAATACTTCTTGTTTGGTTGGTTTGAGTTTGAGACTATAAAATAGCCACTAACCATAGAAATGGATTGCTGAGGTTTTCTCGTTCAGAGTTTTGATTAGTTCAACAAGCTGAACCCTGCTGACATTTAATTTTGTGATATTGATAATGCAGGATTCAGCCGTTGAACCGAAATTTCCTATCGCAAAATTTTCGGCCTCCCGACCTAGGTAACAGCGGGTGGATTTGGGCTCACAAAAATCGATAATACCTACCGCTTTGCACTCGCTTGGATAGAATACATATTTGCCGACTTCTCTGGCCATTTATTTTCCCCGTCCAGCTTCTTCAATTTCCAGAAACGGCAAAAGAAAAAAGATAGTGCCACGGCACTGTAGCTCATCTGGCTGTAACTGGCAAAAGTAGCTGTAAGAATTTGTTACTAAAGAACTGCAATAGATGAGTTTCTAACTTGTGTTTTCCCCCCCTGAACACTAAATGATCCATGCAGTAATTTCATGAGATCTCATAACAAAGTTTCACGGGAAATTCAAGATGCGGCCATATTGGATTTTCGATATGGACCAAAAAAGGTATCTTGCACAACCGGACCACAAGGTAAACCTGTGTACCCAATTTGACAAAGATCCATGCAGTAATTTCCTGAGAATTCACGATAACAAAATTTCATGGGAAAATTCAAGATGGCGGCCTGGTGGCCATATTGGATTTTTGAATCGGACCAGAAAGGATATCTTGCACAACTAGATTCCAACGGAAACCTGTGTATCAAATTTGAGAAAGATCAAAGCAGTAATTCCCGAGAAATCGTGATAAAGTTTCAACGGGAAATCCAAGATGGCTGCCTGGTGGCCATATTGGACTTTCGAATCAAATCACAAAAGGTATCTTGCACAACTAGACCCCAAGGGGAAACTGTGTACCAAATTTGATAAAGATCCATGCAGTACTTCCAGAGAAATCACGATAACAAAGTTTCACAGGGAAATCCAAGATGGCTGCCTGATGGCCATATTGGATTTTCGAATCAGAGCAGAAAAGCTATCTTGCATAACTAGACCCCAAGGAGAACCTGTGTACCATATTTGAAAAAGATCCATGCAGTAGTTCCTGAGAAATCGCGATAACAATGTTTCATGGGGAAATTCAAGATGGCCGCCTGGTGGCCATATTGAATTTCTGAATCGAAGCAAAAAAGGTATCTTGTACAACTAGATCACAAAGGGAACCGGTCTACCAAATTTGAGAAAGATCCATTCAGCAGTTCCTGAGAAATCGCGATAACAATGTTTCATGGGAAAATCCAAGATGGCCGCCTGGTGGCCATAATGGATTTTTGAATCAGACCACAAAAGGCATCTAGCACAACTAGACTCAAAGGGGAACCTGTGTCCCAAATTTGAGGAAGATCCATGCAGTAGTTCCTGAGAAATCGCGATAACAAAGTTTCATGGGAAATCCAAGATGGCCGCCTGGTGGCCATATTGGATTTTTGAATCAGACCACAAAAGGTATCTTGCACAACGAGACCCAAAGGGAAACCGGTGTACCAAATTTGAGAAAGATCCATGAAGTAGTTACCGAAAAATAATGACAAGATTTCACTGGCAAATTCAAGATGGCCGCCATGGCAGCCATATTTAAAATCATATCGACACCGCATGAACAAATTCTGGTGTACTCATTGGGGGGAACATGCATGCCAAGTTTCAGCCTAATCGGTCAAGTGGTTTCAGAGAAGAAGATGTTTACGCACGACGGACGACGCACGACACACGACGGAAGATGGACGACGGACAATCAGGCCATGATTATAAAGATAGTGCCACGGCACTGTAGCGCTCATCTGGCTATAACTGGAGAAAGTGGCTGCGAGAAATTTTTACTGAAGAACTGCAATAGATGATTTTCTAACTTGCGTTGTCTCCCCTGAACAAAATGGCAACATAGTCGATTTCACAGGAGGTCAAGCTGCAAATTCATGATTGTAATTGGAGGTTATGGAATAAAGGCAATTATACCAAAATATAATGTGTGATTGTCAGTAAGCTGTATAAGCAATAACCAGAGCCAATTTTTATTATGTGATTGCAGTCGTTCGTCCGTCTGTCCACTTCGTGTCCGGACAGTACATTGGACAGTTTTTAACCTACGATTCCAATATTTTGTGGGTATATGCACCAGGGGAGACATGTCGAGTACGAAATATGTGCGACTGGGTTGTTACGATGGCAATGAGATGTAACAGGACATTTTTCCAATGAAAGTAATCTCTGGTAAGGTATGGCCTAACCAAGAGATACCCCCATCTGTCTGCGAAGATGTAAAAGATAGTGCAACGGCACTGTAGGTCATCTGTCTGTAACTGGAGAAAGTAGCTGTGAGAAATTTTTACTAAAGAACTGCAATATTTGAGTTTGTAACTTGTGTTGTCCCCCCTGAACACTATAAAATGATCCATGCAGTTATTTCCTGAGATTTTATGATAAAGTTCCATGGGAAATTCAAGATGCGGCAATATTGGATTTTCGAAATGAACCAAAAAAAGGTATCTTGCACAACTGGACCACAAGGGGAACCTGTGTATCAACATCCATGCAGTAATATCCTAAGAATTTACGATAACAAAATTTCATGGGGAAATCCAAGATGGCCACCTGGTGGCCATATTGGATTTTTCAATCAGACCATATATGGTATCCTGCACAGCTAGACCCCAAGGGCAACCTCTGTACCAAATTTGAGAAAGATCCATGCAGTAGTTCCTGAGAAATCACGATAACAATGTTTCATCTGGAAATCCAAGATGGCCGCCTGGTGGCCATATTGGATTTTTCAATCAGACTACAAATTGTATCTTGCGCAACTAGACCCCAAGGGGAACCTCTGTACCAAATTTGAGAACGATCCATGCAGTAGTTCCTGAGAAATCGCGATAATGTTTCATCTGGAAATCCAAGATGGCCGCCTGGTGGTCATATTGGATTTTTCAATCAGACCGCAAATTGTATCTCGCGCAACTAGACCCCAAGGGGAACCTGTATATCAAATTTGAGAGAGATCCATGCGGTTCTTCCTGATAAATCATGATAACGAAGTTTCATAGCGAAATCCAAGATGGCCGCCTGGTGGCCATATTGGAAGTTCGAATCAGAGCAGAAAAGGTATCTTGCACAACTAGACCCCCAAGAGGAACCTGTGTACCAAATTTGAGAAAGATCCATGCAGTAGTTAACAAAAAATAATGATGACAAGATTTCACTGGCAAATTCAAGATGGCCGCCTGGTGGCCATATTGGATTTTTCAATCAGACCACAAATTGTATCTTGCACAACTAGACCCCAAGGGGAACCTCTGTACCAAATTTGAGAAAGATCCATGCAGTACTTCCTGAGAAATCGAGATAACAATGTTTCATTTCGAAATCCAAGATGGCCGCCTGGTGGCCATATTGGATTTCTGAATCAGACCACAAAAGCATCTTGCACAACTAGACACTAAGGGGAACCTGTGTATCAAATTTGAGAAAGATCCATGCAGTACTTCCTGATAAATCACGATAACGAAGTTTCATAGGGAAATCCAAGATGGCTGCCTGGTGGCCATATTGGATGTTCGAATCAGAGCAGAAAAGGTATCTTGCACAATTAGACCCCAAGGGGAACCAAATTTGAGGAAGATCCACAAAGTAGTTCCTGAGAAATTGCAATAACAATGTTTCATGGGAAAATCCAAGATGGCCGCCTGGTGGCCATATTGGATTTGTGAATCAGACCACAACAGGTATCTTGCACAACACTAGACCCCAAGGGGAACCTGTGTACCAAATTTGAGAAAGATCTATGCAGTAGTTCCTGAGAAATCGCGATAACAATGTTTCAATGGCAAATTCAAGATGGCCGCCATGGCGGCCATATTTAAAATCGTATCGACACGGCATGAACAAATTCTGGTGTCCTCATTGGGGGGAACATGCATGCCAAGTTTCAGCTTAATCGGCCAAGCGGTTTCACAGAAGAAGATGTTTACGCACGACGCACAACGGACGACGCACGACGGACGACGGACGACGGACAGTCAGGCCATGACATAAGCCCATCGGGCCTTCGGCCCAGATGAGCTAAAAATCATCGCGGCTGATCTTCCAAAAACGAAATCCACCGCCATTTTGAAAATATCACTATGGTGACACGAGATTGATCGCACCCCGATTGTAATTTCGGGACTGTAGACGGGAAGGTCGGAAACGGCTCATTCATAAGACTGTCACATTATCTGCTTTTAAATGTAAAATTGTAACTATCGGTATCAAGCATAATAGAAGGCACATACTGAAAAATGTGATTCACAGGATTTTTTATCTCCCTAAAGCGACTCGATCGACTGAGCGGATTCAGTTTTTCCGACTCTTGTAATCCTGAATTTAGAATGACATCACGCGAGATAATCAGGGTCACGTGATAGTGTTCTAAAATGGCGGTAGATTTCGTTTTTGGAAGATCGTCTGCGATGATATTTTTTTCTTTTACCGTTTATGGAAATGAAAGGAGATGGACAGAGAAAATAAATGGCCAGGGAAGTAGGCAAATACTTAATCTATCCAAACGAGTACAAATCGGTAGGTATTATCCAGTGTTATGAGTGCAAACCCACCCGCTGTTACCTAGGTCGGGAGGCCGAAAATTTTGCGATAGGAAATTTTGGTTCAACGGCCGAACCCTGCATTGTCAATATCACAAAATTAAATGTCAGCAGGGTTCAGCTTGTTGAACTAAGTTTTAATGAGAGAATTTCACTGGATTCTACACTGGTGAATTAAAATGAAGTTACTCCATTTAAGCATTATAGGGGCCTGTGAACAAGGACATTTACGACCTGTGCAGGTATATCCCGGGCAGAAGACACCTATCGCCATGTTAAAACTGGGCTAGCCTGGACGGTCCCTAGATGGTCAATAGTAGGACCTGACTACACGAGCAAAGCAACTCTTCCACATCTGCCATTCAAGAAGGACGAAAAGCATAGCCGTTTTGGTGTAAGACCTCCCACTAAAAAAGTTTATATCCTGAACAAAATACTGACAATAACAATACAACTTGCAGCTGATCCTTTGTTAAGACCATAGTCCAGTCGGCCATAGTGGCTGTCTGAGAAATGGCAAAGTCAGAATATCAATTTCCCATTTGAGTATGAAATGCTACAACAAAACTTGACAACATTTTTTGCCCATGTCAAGGAAGAATTAAATGACAAGCAATGTATTACCTTAAATTTACCATGAAATCACATTCAGCATTCAAACTGTGATTGAAAATCAAAAATGTATAATGTAAACTCACCAGTAGTTTGTAAATGTTCCCCACATGCATACCTCTCCATGTGTATCTTCTGATCAGGTAAACTAACCCTGCAGCATTTCCTTCCCTGAAAACCCAGGGTACACCACAACATGCATGTGTGTCAAGACAGACAGCTGCTAGCATACACATGTACATGTAGTGCCGAGGCGAGACTGGTCAGTTTATGGCAGAGAAACAGGTAACTGGTCATCCAGTTTCATGTAGCTGTAAATGGAGGATGCCCATCGAGTGAATGCTAGTGGACATTGAAGCTGAAATAACTTCATGCATGTTCTATTCAATCCAAGACTTGGGTCCCTGCTTCTACCTGGCATAGCATGTACATGTATAACATGGGGCAGGTCTTTGTGGATGAATGTTTGAATCTAAGGCACTTGCAGATTAGATAGGAAGAACATGTAATTCATTTATTAATAGAGTAAAACTGGGTAACTTCTATTATACATGATAATGAATAACAATAAATGCATATCTGATTAATTACAAATTGTTTATTTCTGTTCTATTGATATAAGCAATCACTGGTAATTCCTATTTACTCTGCAAAGGCCTTTGATTTTAGCTGTACAAATAGCATGCCACTTTCACTAGGGGTACATCTATGAATTTCTGAAGATTTACAAGGCACATTTCAAGGTTTTTCAATCACTGTTCGAATGCAGGGCAGGATGTTACATTTTCATGTTCAGTATTTGTTCAAATTTTTGTAATTCTTCGCCATGGGCATAAACAATGAATAGGATATGCTATAGTATTTGCTAATTACATGTGGAAACCTACCTGGGACTTTGCCATTTCTGAACCGAGAAAACGGACATTAAATGGCCGAGTATACTATGGCCTTAATTATATTTCGTGAGCCTTACACCAATCGTTGCCCAAAATTCATTCTGATTCTAGATCAGGATGGAGCCTGCATGGTGGGTGAAAATGTAGCTATATCCTATTCATCCCATCTTCATTTTATCCAGGCAATTTCTACGTTCCCACTTCGAACTTCGAAGTGGGAACGTAGAAATTGGCTGGATAAAATGAAGATGATTCATCCGGCCGTCATGGAAAACTTGCATCTTCCTAAGCGTGCTTGTCGGTAATTCTGAAAGTGCGAGACGCGGTGCAGTAACTCTTTAGCCTGTGTTCAACAGTTCAACTGTTCAAAATGGAAATATATACTGTACACGATCAGTGATGATGCGGATGTAGCTAAATAATATATAGCCCTCTTGAGGGCTATATATTATTTAGCTATGCGGATGATGATGGAAAATTTTCGGATGCAGATCCGCTTAGCATCCTCATTTTCTCAAAATAATTGAATGGGAATCATTTGAACAATAACACCTAGTGAAGCACAGTTGCAAAAATAATGCATATACTTTCAGGGGAATATAAAACTATCCACTACATACATTTTTTTCGGCTGAAATCCAGGAGTAAAATTCCAGTGGACACCCACACCAGCTTGCGACAACGTTTGAATGCGCGCCACAAACAGCCCGTGTTGCTATATAAACGGTGGGCGGGGCTACACGTCGCAATGAAGAAACGCGCATTCTTATTGGACAGCTTATGTTATCGTGATTTTTATTGGTTATGAGACTTGTCTGTCACAACTTTCAGTCTGATAATGCCGCCAAAATCGGAAACCCATAAGTCTCGAGGTAACTATATCAAAGACAATATGCACCTTATGTTTCCGAAATACGCACATGTTGAGTTTGACAGTTGTGTTTCTTCACAGAGTTCAACGCCTGGAGAAAATCAGAGCAAGTGACCTTCCGTTCCGACCTTTAATAAACCGTGTGGAATTGACGCCAATATTAACCTTGCTCTAGTTTAGAGACGTCAATATGGAATATTAGCCCATTATGACTGAGCTTACCGCAATGTAGCGCGGCATCGTAAATTTATTAAGGGGGAAGGATATCAGTATCGACACCAGGGTGTATTTGTACAATGAATGCACTCCTTATGTTTCTGGATTATCTTTGAAATGGTTGACTGCATTCTGATGAATTAATTTTCCGCCTTTAAATAATATTCCATATAGTCGGCCGGCCAAAGACCTCAAAAACGCCTTTAAAAACTTTCGATGGCATTTTTTTTTTTGTTACAAATGGGTATCCATGCTAAATTAATTCTTTGAGTGATAGGGATCAAGGTAGGAGGGGATACCACCCTGATTTTTGCCAATTAAGGTCATTTTGGGGTCACTCTCTGGGTAAAATAGGGTCAAAATGGATAAAAATCGGTTATAAATTAACATCCACCGCATTGTTTGTTACCAATGAGTATCCAAGCTGAATTAGTTGTAAGTAGTATAGAGTGCCAGGTAGTCATAGATAACACGTTTATTATAAGAATTAATGTCATTTTAGGGTCAAATAAGGTCAAAAAATTGTGAAAATCGGTTATATGCACAATACTAATTGTTACGATTGGGTATTCCAGTTGAATCAGTTGAATGTGGTGTAGGGATGGATGTAGTCATCGATAACATGTTAATTATTAGGATTAAGGTGATTTTATTGTCATTTTTGAGGCAAATGAGGTCATAAATGGGTGAAAATCGGTTATAAATTAATATTAACATTACTGTTTGTTACGAATGATTATTAATCAACTATCAATGATATGAATCCAATACAAAGAAATCGGCCTGCTTGATATGACCCCAAACCGGGCCAATATGAGGAAGGCGGGCCAATACGGAAAAGCAGGTCCAATACGGGAAAACAGGGCCAATATGGGCTGGGCCAATATGACTTTCAACATGGCGACGCTGAGGATGAACGATCCTCGATTCGCGATCTTCTCCGAATGATGTCACTGATTTCTCTGACTTTGAACGGATATTCAATGGCTTATGTGATAATATTTGATAGAGCTGTACGTGCCGATGTACAAACCTTGAAATCAATTGAGGCGAGTCATGCTGAAATAGACTATAGTGACGCGAGCGCGAAATCGACATGCTAAGTACAAGCAGACGTCAAAACAGCAATCCTTACAGCAGTGCACTGATGAACGAAGCGATAGCTACAGTGATATTTTACAACAGAAAGATGTCAGACTTGCAACCATAAGAGTTATTCACATATGGATAGAACCGATAGGAATTATGCGGTCGAAACACCTGTAAAATGATGTTGAAAACTAGGGTCTCCATAGCATCATACGTCTTCGATCCTCAAATCGGGACTGGATTTGGACCAAATTTACGCCAGGTTATAAGGTTGTATTTTACTGCACCGTTCTTATCAAATAAAATTAGTATTTCGTCTGCTTGTATCTTTTTTCATACGTTAAAGACCCACGCCCAGGTTGAAGATGATTGGCCTATTCACCGTCCCGATTGTCACGGTCGTTTCCGATAGCGTTACTGTAGAGGGGATCGACTTTCCGACGATAATGGCACTTCAAAAAGCACATAATAATAATCATAGGAAATAGGCCTATTGTGAAGGAAGAAATACAGGGAGTCGCTGTACCAAGTGTTTTCATATTGGCCTGGTTATAGGTCCTCGGTCAGCCGTATTGGCCCTCGGCCTGCGGCCTCGGGCCAATACGGCAGGCCTCGGACCTATAACAAGGCCAATATGAAAACACTTGGTTAATAACATAATAGTATTGAAATTGAATCAGTAGTACAGGCACGGCGGAACAGGGGGGGCCGGGGGGGCCATGGCCCCCCCAATATTTTCAGAAAAAAAAAAAAAAAAAAAAACAAGAAAAAAAGAAACAAGAGAAAACAGGCAGAAACAGATAAAAAAAACGATAAAGCGAAAAACCTATACCTGTATTGAATGCAGATTTTACTTTTCAATAAGCCTGAGGGGCACCCTTGTTCATTCCATAATCCGAATTAAGTCATGGTTCGTCTGTCAAATTCAATCCATGACGGATAGCTTACACTACAACGAGTATCAGCCACTTCAACAGGAAATATTTGTGAGCTTATGATCTCTCCGAACATGCCCATATTTGAACGAATTAAGTGCCAATCAATGTCTCCATCTGGTTGCTTTGAAGTCAGATGTTTATAAGCTATCCGAGATTTTTTTTTTATATCTAAGACACGCCCTCATGTTGCTTCCTCTTGGACTTCAAAGAGTTTGTCCTTCAGCTTCTTCTCTACTTAGGGAGCTTCTTGAAATAAGAACATGAGTTCCTTGATAGGAATGGTATATGCTGGTTGGGCAAATCGGATACACCATGACCAGTGTGGTGTTCTGATCTGGATGGCTTAGGATTCCAATTGGAATGGCCATTCCCCTCTTGTTATGGTATAGCCATCCTTTGTCTCCCTAGCTCCAAAAAGTATGCCATGGAGTTTCCAGGAGTTCCAACTCGGCGCAGCATGCCTCTCAGTTCCTAGCATGTCCCAATTTCAAGAAGCTTCCTTAAACTGCGCTTTAATCTGATTAAACGGAGATTCCACGCAGGTAGCGTATTGCCCCAAAACACCCTCCATTCATTGGTTGATACTTTAAACGGACAGTTCCAGTAATAACTGTACAGCCCTAATCGGCCTGCAAGGCCTGGTATGGAGATAGAGTACCGGTATACAGAACTTTATCATGGAGGATGGCTCATTCACACTCATAAGTTGTTGTTGACATGATTAAAGCTTGATGAATCTTTTGATTGAAATGATATATATTTAACATTTAATTTATTTCTACTTCCGAACATTCTCATTTTCTTGACGGGGAATATTTAAAAAAATGAGAAACAACAATACAGGCAAAATATACAAAGATTACACATATGAAGATTTCTTGTTTTATTACTCGGAAATACGCTAGAACGCGTCTCCGGCCGTCTAAAACCCCTGGAGCTTCCGGGGCCTGGGCGGCCCCTGGACCCTCGCCTATTTGTGCTGTGATAGTGGCCCCCCCAATCACCAATTGCTTCCGCCGTGCCTGTTGCAGGTGTTCATGTGGGGACTATGAAGTATCCCCACGGCCCCTATCACCGGTTTAAGCGGAATGAGATACGCTAGCTGTGAAGAAACATCAGCTCAAGCAACTCATTTGATGTTAATGGATGAGCATCGTGGATGTCTGATGGAGTAAACGCCTCAACATGGGGTAACCTGGTAAATGCGAGAATACCCAGAGAAACTAACTTGTAATGCCCGACGTCGTCTGGCTTAAATTTCCCACCAAAACAATTAACCTACATACATTTGTCGCGTGACATGTACAGAGAGCGGGCCTCGGGAACTAACAGTCCACCAGCAGAATTCTATCATATACAGGTAATACATTGGAGCGATATGCAAGAGGTTGTTAACAATAGACGACGTCTGGCGACTAAAAAATAACCGTATGACGCTAAAGGAAAGCATCCCTCGGCACCGAACATTCGGACCCGAGAATACGGTGAATTCTCGGACGTATCCTTAGTATCTCACCCGCCCTTTTATTGTAGATGTTCATGTGGAGACTATGAAGTATCCACACGGCCCCTAGCACCGGCTTAATCAGAATTAGATACGCTATCTCAGGAGCTGTTATGAAAGATCAGCTGAAGCAACTCTTCTGGTGTTAATGGATGAACATCGTGGACGTGTGATGAAGTAAACGCCTCAACATGGCGTAATCTTGTAGATGCAAGAATACCCAGAGAAACTAACCTGTAATCCCAATTGAATGTATCCCTTCACAAACAGATAGAAGTACACGCGGTTAACTGTACAATGCATCTGTCAGGCCTGTTGAAGATTGGATTGTTTCACTTTCAGATTTTAATAAGATTAAATTATTTCACCTTTAGATTGTGATATACATGTATTAAGATCGAATTATTTCACCTCCACATATAAAGCCTCACAAAATACCAGATTTGCGGAATCTCCTATATGACAATTGTGAAGCTAACAATCTAACAAAACAGGCTAGAAAGGAATACTTCGCCCAATATGCTCAACAATATGTACAAGTAAGAGACATCCGCCATAGATGATCAAGGAAATATATATCCCCATCGGATGGTATTAAGGATGTCCGCTGGTGGTTTTTGGCTTTGGCAGCCATTTGCCCGTTTTTCTTATTGGATTATCTCCCTTTCCTAGGTTAAGAGATAGAGATTTCCTTTGCCTTCTAGTCGAGAATTTTGCACAGCAACATCCATCAAATTTCATAAATTTTGATAGACATTGTGATTATCTGCAAACAGCTAGAATATAAGAAAAAGTTAAATACTATTTATATGAATTTTTCATGAATATACTTCAAAATTAGGGCTATTCCCTATATGTTTTCTAGGTTATCAAATTGAGCATGGGTCAGTCAACTTAACGTTGCCTACAGCTAAAAAATGCACACCAACCTATATTTTTTTACCTCCGTCGATCAGACGGAGGTCTAGGATCGCAACGTGAAATCTCCCGCCAAATAATTGTCATATGGGGAACCCACGACTCATAGTATTTCCAATAGGGATCGTCATGGTTCCCGACGAAATCTTGGATCTTTCTTTGGACACAAATGAATGCTTACGTCACAAAAGGTGTGTATCCTTTGCAGCGCTTCCACCGGGTCTCCTTATTCGAGGGTACTAAATTCGCGCGTGTACTTATAGCTTCGCGCTGGTACAGATGGCCGGTATGCGACGAGCAAGACGGTACATCTTCGGAAAATTTATGACCTATTCCAAGGTTCTTATCGTGACATGTTCATGATCAGTTCAGGGCATTTGCAGCATTTCTGTTCTTCATTCAATACATAGTATGTACTTTTGTTGCTAATATTATGTTGTTTTGTTGTTAAAAAAATAAAACTGAACGTACTTGTAGGCCTACTCGTTTGAAGCAGCAGACATTACAAATTTAGTTGACCTAGATTCTGTATTGAAGATCAACCATTGAAACGCGGAAAACAACGAATTACGTCAATTATACAGTATTTTCGCCTTCATGTTGTCTGATCGTACTATTCTTGTTTATCTGATGATGCTAAACAATAATGATCTTGTGAACTTTGGGATAGGCCTAGGTCATAAATTTTCTGAAGATGTACCATTTTGCATGCGACGAAGACAAACCTGCGCTTTCATAAAAAGTAAATTTTCACGAAAGAAAAACTCGCATTCCAGATAGTATAATTGGAAACTTCCTCGAGAATCTCTGAATCGGCAAAAAGATAAAGAACGAGTGTCATTCACCAGGATGCGAGTCGGAAGTGAGAAGTCAAATTCAAAGTCAGAGGTCAAAACGTAAAACTCCGAAGAACTCTCTCGGCTTTTTCTTTTCTTTTTTTTTTAGTTGGGGGGTGAGGGTTGGGGAGATAGCGACTGAAAAAATATATCTTCCCATGCTTCAATCGTTATCTGTGAATCCGATCAACAACCTAGCCGGATAATCTGTCAAAAATTATCCGTCGTCTGGGTAAGGTTGAAGGGTCATCGGAAGCTCGAACTGTGATACAGGCAAAAACTGTTGTTGTTGTAGTCTGGAAAAATAACTCTGCCTCACGAGGCGCTCTCTCGGCTTTTTCTTTTCCTTTTGTTTGAAGATGGGGGGGGGGGGAGATAGCGACTGGAAATATATATCTTCCCATGATACTTCAATCGTGCGCTCATGAATTCCACGGAAAAGCGGACATTGCTAAACAGCCCTTTTTCGCATAAAATTCACTCCACATTCTGTCGTAGACCCTATATTAGCATGCTGTTTGTTCTATTCGCTTCCTATGATCCCCGGGAACAAGCCAATAATAGAGAAGATGTGTTTTAATAGCGAAATATTTTTCCCGCAATTTTTTAACATGAAGAACTCGGGAAATTCTAAATTGTCAAAGAAGAAAATTGCACTTTACTGAAAACTATACTATTTTGAAACATCTGCAGAAAAGATATGCATGTATAATATGTTGATCTTGACTGTTTATTGGTATTCCTTTTGTTAAATTTGTATACGGCCTCGATGAGGTGTTTTATACAATAAAATGAATCTGAATCTGAATCTCTGGCGGGAGCTGTATACTTTAGTAAAAATAAGAAGTCAGAGTTTTAATTTTCTAAGTAGAAGAGATAAATTCACTCTAGGAATATTTTTTTGAAGAAAATGTGTAATTAATAAAGCACTTTTACCGATAAGATTTAAAAAGCGCACTCGTGATTCCATCACGATTTTTTGTCGATTCCGTCACGGACTAGATTTAACCCCTGGGATGATCCAGTCGCGTTTTTCTCACGATGAAAAAAATCTTATCATCCTTGGGTACTGTATGTTAGTAAGAGATGTCATATAAGAATAGTCAGATTGAAACAGAGCAGCAAAAAAATAGACAAGCAACACTAGTCAAGAGTCATGTCCGTTTCAGGTGATTCCGTCACGAACATTTCGAAGCATGATTTACTGAAAATGCTGGATCATCTGTAGATTTTTCATGGATCCGTAAACAGATGGCATATAGAATAGCAAACTAAACTTGAAACTACATGGGTATGACCACGGAACTTCCGAGTACATGACTTTGAATAAAGAAAAAGTCTTCCCAACGGTGATTCCGTCACGGTGGAATTCATGATCTGTGAATCCGATCAACAACCTAGCCGGACAATCTGTCAAAAATTATCCGTCGTCTGGGTAAGGTTGAAGCGTAATCGGAAGCTCGGACTGTGATACAGGCAAAAACTGTTGTTGTAGTCTAGAAAAATAACTGGCATGCACTCTATGGAGAAGGGCCTCGTGAGGCACAAAGTGCAATTTTTTGTTGTTGTTTATCTGCAAATCCGCTCAACTCGATGGGTATCTTTCACTTGTTCTCACAGTTGCCTGGCCTGTGTGATATTGGGTGGTCGAAGTCTACGTATAGTTTTTTTCAATAAATTATGGAAATTAATATAAACATATATTTTTTTAAATAGATTTTTTTATAAGTGTATTTCTCTTTCATCTTTGGCTCAATTAAAGTCATTCTCTAAAATGTGAAGCCGAGTTAATACAGTTTTTAATTATCTACCAAACCCTGTCCTCTATGACATAGAATAAAAGAGAAGTTGAGAATAGAACCGCTCAACACAGTCATTTCTAAACATCAAGTTGTACATAAGTATTTTCACTTACTCTGTACAAGCTGAGGGCATTTTTGTGGCTTTTGAAAATTTTGAGATTTTTGCGAGTCTGTCCATATTTAACTAAGCGACGTCCAAGCGAGCTAATGTACGCGCGTTATATTCATATCAAGTATGGTGCGGCTTGTGTTCAATGAGTCTTGGAATGTTTATACAATTAATTTTCTTCTCACTGTGTTACACAATAAATATTTGCTGCGTGGAATCCAGTCATTTGTTCCATAGGGGCAATATTCTCATCAGCCATCACCATTCAATGTGAATGTGATACATGTACAAGTCCATGGCCATTGATACAGTAAGGTGAAGGCGAAGGTGACCTGTAACACCAGTATACAAAATTATACCAAGCGCATTGAATCCTCATCATATGATGTTGAGACAGATCAGAACGAAGTGTCGGTAAAATCAGGTGTGTTTTGAAGAGCATTCTCTCATCAATGATGATGCTATACTGCACACATACAAAATATGAAGTGTTGCTGTGTTGGGCCTATAGCACAAAATCACAAGCAAGTTGGTACAACTAGGCACACAGGGTCTCATTTCTGTCGCTAACGTGTTGATTTGGGTGAGGGGATCCTCTCATGGGGAGGTGTGGGTGGATGGGGCCTAATGTCTCAAGCACTTTTCCAGGTTTTCCATCAATATACTCTATTCCATACCCCAATATTTCAAGCACGTCAAATCAAACAAAAATTATTTGCTGGGAATGTGACTTTCAAATCTCTGTCTGGACATGCTAGTGAGGAACCCTCAATCCAGATTAATTACCATTGATGAAGCTAACGTCCAACAAATGCAAAATTGAGCTTGGCATCCGGCCGTATGTTATTCAGTGATGTATTACGCTACGGACCCTGTTGCCTCGACGGAGGTCTTTGCGCTCATCCAGCGCTTGTTTTCTTTGTTTTTCCTCATATTACACAATTATGAATGCAACAACACACATTGTTCAAAAAGTTAATTACTTTGATTTACCACCAGCGGACATCCATAAAGAAAACACATTGTCATCTTTATTATTTGCATGGTAATAGAAGACATTTTTTTGTCTTTTTGTTTTTATTGGAAATTAGGTTATTCGGACTTCCATTGGAAAATCACGGTTACAACATGTAGCATTACATAAGGTAAGTCGCTTGAAGATTTTGGAGTGTTGTGAAAAATAAATTATTAAGTCTATCTGGCCTGGGCTTTTTTTGGGACCTGTCCAGGCCTGGGGAGGGGCCATTTCGGTCCTCTTAATTATTTTTCTTACCGCTTGAGCAAGGGGGCTAAAACTTACCACACTATACCCTCGGGTCAAGCTCTACCAGAAAATGCAAAAAACAAGTTTGGTAGGGGGCTTAGGGTCTGGGAGGATTAAGCAAAAAACGACCATTTTACCTCATTTTTAGAGATTGTTAAACCCAAGCAGCCCATCATTCATCAACAGATCTTGTCATGCGTGTAACAGGTGGTAATACATTTATGAGGGTAAGTGTCTGTTGTATTTGACTGAAAACTTTAGTTCTATCAATGTAGATGTCCCGACAAGAAGTGCGCAATCTGTATCTCGATTTGCATAAACTTCAACTGATTTAGTGGATTATCTAATTTGCGATTCTTCGTGTTATTTCTGTAAATGTTATCTGTCTTTTAAATTTATCTCTGCATCTGTTCGGGGTGAATGAAATAATATAAAATTAATGACTGTTCGGTCGAGACACGTTGCGTCACTAAGCTAACCCTATCTGGACTGGGATTTTTGGGACCTGTCCCAAGCCTGGAGAGAGGCCATTTCGTCCCCACAATATTTTTCTAATCCCTTGAGCTATAGAGGGTTGTAACTTACCACACTATACCCTTTGATCAAGCCTTACCAGTAAAGGTTACAAAATCTAAGATGGCCGCTT
>JAVTVY010001202.1:0-32544 GCA_036873755.1 Hanleya hanleyi
CAATCCACTGCGTACCGCTTGTTTGCCTACCGCTTTGACACCCCGTGTCACCAAGGGTAAAAACGTTTTCACAATGCTGCCCAGTATGTTTCCCAATCCGTGACCTCGTTGCATGCGTGCACCGCTAAAGATGGGCAAGCCTCCCCCCGTTTGTTTCTTGTAGTAGTCGGCATAGCTGGGTGTATGGCACTGGTAAGGCACGTACATTATACGAAGTGAGGAGAACGGGCTTGTCGGAAATGAAGTGTCAGCACCACTTTCCCTCGTTCGAATGCGACCGGGCGTCCCGTGTCATCTCTTATATCCACCGTGATCGTATTGATATCGGTATGTTGTACGGGTAGGTAGAGTATATGGTTGAAACTCTGGTTGACTTGATTGCCATACGACTTGCTAATGGGCACCACCCGTAACAGAGGTGTGTTCACATCGCCCACAATATGGCTGTCCACTGCGTCCGAGTAGACGCAGAGTCCGTACATGCCTACTTTCATATCCATCACATCGTCACCGTTGTCGGTGGTGGGCCCCGGGTACACCCTGTAAGGCAGACCTAACATTTGGTGTAGTGTAGGACTGAGTTTCACAGTCACGTTAGGGCTCAGCAGGATACAGGCCTTGTCGTTGTGTGGGTTGACAGTCAAGATCACGTGATTCTTGAAGGGGTAGACTTTCAGGGGTTTTGAAGTATTCGTGGCCTCCCGTAGAGACTTGTACTCCAACAAGGACAGCAGACCCTCTATGAACTTCTGGGGCGTATCGTATTGGCCTGCGGGGAGAATGAGTTTGGTGACTTTGCCTTCGTACGTCACTTCGTACCATACTTCTTGGTCTCGTACGTTGTACCACGAGTAAGGGTACTGAATATCTACCAGTCCACATTCCAACCGACCCGGTAAATGTAACGGTTGTGGTAATTGAGTGACATACTTGGCCAAGGTGTTGTCAGGAAACACATCGAGTGAACTATTACTGGGCAACGTCAGGTAAAACATGACGACTGAGTTGTTCTGGCTTCTGCACCGGGTTTTTATAGGGGGTCACCCACCCTTAGTAGGGTTCCCAGGCCTTGGGCGCCTTACCTCGGCGTCGTGATCGTCGTGGCGATGGTGTGGCCGGTATAGAGGTGGCATAGGGGTGAAAAGAACGGTCCCGCCGTGAGGGTGTTTTGGGTGGCGTCTGCGGTTGCCATTCACGTTCCCAGGTATGGGGAAGTCGAGAGGGTGCTTGCATCCACTTCCAGCGTTCACGATTTCCTACCAATTCTTGAGGGGTGTGTGTGTCTTTTAATCCCTGAGCAAAGGCTTCCCAGCCCGGTGGATTAGAGTGTTTGCGAGAACGTACCATATCGTTGATCAAATCGGTCATATGAGACCCCGGCACCACTTGGTTTCGAATCAGCAGTTTTCCTTCAGCGTTCCAACCATATCGGCATTCTGTTTCACCCGGTCCAACAATAAACGCGCCTTGGTCTTGAAGGCTTTAGGCACACTGGCCAACACTTCTTCTTCCAGCTGAGGTGAGGCAGAGGATGAGGGTGGCGGTGGTGGTGTGAGTGTAGGCGTTGTGGGCGTTGTGGGTAGTTGTGGCAGTGGTGTACTACTACTCCCTCTATATTGATCCATAAACGTCTGGTACCGGTTCAGCGTATGATGGTAGAGTTGAATTTTCTCGTGATCGGGTAGTCGACGTTGGAGTATACTATTCATCTCTTCATCCAGAGACTGGAGTTGTTGCACTGTGGCAGGCACGGGATAGGGTGATTACAAACTCTGTAACAGTCGAGGTTCCACCAGCATCATTTTTTTCGTATGTTCCATGACGTTAGCGTCCCAAGATGGAGCCTAGTAACGGTCCCAGTACAGTAGCGGCTAAGGGTGCGAGGAGTGCGCCGAGAAATCCACCTCGCTGTAACACCTGTTTCTTTTTCTTGACACTGCCCGTCTTCTTCACCAACGTTCGGAGACCCGCCTTGTGCCGTTGCAATTTCCCTTTCTGCAGAGGACTGAGCGGAACATTGCCTTTTAACACATTATGTGCCACTTCACACAAACACCGTACCAAGTCGGGATCCGTCCCGCGCACCAGGGCCCGGCCCACCTCCGGTGGCGCGCTGCGTAATACGCGCAGGGCCGGCGCGTGCTTGCGTATCCGTGCAGACATGATGAGTGACGGCTAGAGTGGGTTGTCTTCTTCTTTTATTTGGGTGTGTACACCGTCTGCACCTCTCCGGGAAAAATGTGGGTACGCAATCGAAGGGGTGAGGGGGTGTCTTGTTTCAAGTCGATGAGTAGATACCCGTGAGCTGGTTGGGTAGCATCTTCAAAGGCTTCTCGTACAAAGGCCGTGTTTTTAGGGTACATCTGTTGGGCCAGGTGCGTAATTTGGGAAGCGTCTCTGGGGTTTTTGAATAACACCACATACTGAGCATTCAAACTAATGTTCCTGTGCTCTTTGTTCTTACTGAAGAGATTCTGCACGATGTAGATGATGCTCAACCGACGATGATGGCTTCCTTTGGTAAAGAGACGGGTGATTCGACTGTCCGTTTCCGTCATGAGATCGTCCACCACCACCAACGTGTCTTTGGGCGTATCCTCAGGGGGTAAGCCTTCCATTAAGGTGAGTCCCGGGACACGTGCCAGTTCCTCGTACGCGGGTTGCCAAGCGCCATAACACCACAGGATGCGAGCTAGAGGAGGTGAAATGAGGGCTGACCCGTGTTGGATGAGACGTTGAACGAAGTGTGTTTTTCCCGACCCTGTCGGTCCAGCGATGAGACACGTGAAAGGATGCTGCCACCGAGGATCCATAGTTTTTTTATTTTATTTTTATTTGGTGATTTGCGCTCGGCGTTCAGAGGCCCACCCCCGTTGTCGTGGATCCCACCGGGGATCGTAGTCGAACGGGTACCGTTGTCGTGGTAAACGTGATTCGCGCACTCTAAATGATGTTAGCGTCGTAGGAGTCGTAGTGGTGGTAGGTGTACTAGGTGGTGGCGATGATGGAGTGGAAGGGTCGTCGCTTCTCAGGGGTGACGGGTGATCACGTGGAGTCGTAGTAGTAGTAGTAGTACGGAGCGTCGTCGTAGTACGGGGCGTCGTCGTAGGCGTGGGTGGATGGATGTGGCGGTCAGGTGACGTGGTGGATGGGGTCGGTGACGTCGTCGGGCACGTGGTAGGCGTGGGTGTCTGGGTTGATACGTGGCGGTACCTTGACGTCTTGGATGGCGTAGGCAGCGTCGTAGTGGTGGTCGAAGTGGTGGATGCTTGAGGTGGAATTGTGGAGCGCAGGGTGTTGAAACAGGATATCACGTACGCCAAATCGTAAAACACGCCTCCAAATAACGTACCCAGAAGCACTACTACACACACTACAGTATCCACTTGTGCTTTTCGAGTGCGTAACAGTAAGGGTAGATGTGCACTATCCATGGTACAACCCTACACTGAAGGATGGCGGTGATAGGGGTTAGAATTTATAGGCGTTTCATGTCACGGCCTGACACCCAGGAATTAAACGAACGGGGCCAACCTTGCCATTTGACGAAATGATAGGGGATGCCACGTCGACGTTCCGTTTTCAAAATCTTTTCCACCGTGTAGTAGTCTTTCGGTGTTTTCACTATGGGTTGTAATTCTGCCTCGTAAAACGTGCCTTGCAGTGTTTCTCCTTGTAGATCTTCCAGTTGATAGACGTGTGGCTGTCGAGGTTTATGGCGAACGATGACAAAGTGCTCGTCACTCCAGTTGGGCAAGTAACTTTTCTCAAATTGTCCTTTCACTTTACTGATCCGTACCACATCTCCACGTTTGTAACGGGGTGACGTGAGTGGTGGTGGACTGGGTGAGTACAGCGTACCACGCACTTGATGTTCGTTGCGTTCTGTCACATCGAGGGGAGCTCGCTGGATACTGCGATGATAGGCTCGATTGTACCCTTGGACCAGTTGAGGTAGTACATCGATGTACCGTCGGGTGTTTTGGGCGGTAAAATACTTGTACATTCGTCCTTTGAAGGTGCGATTGAATCGTTCCACCACAGAGGCTTTGGTCTCGTTGTACGTAAGGAAGAAAAATACCTTCTGTTTCTTAAGAAAGGCTTGAAAGGGTCGGTTGAGAAATTCTGTGCCTTCATCCGTTTGCAAATAAAGGGGTTTGCGCCCCGTCTTGAAAATCTGCTGGAACGCCCGTACTAGATTCTCTCCTGTTTTGGTGCGAATGGGTAGTACGCAGGCATACTTGGATAAAATATCGATACAGGTCAACATGTACCGATGTCCATCATTGTGAGGTGCAAATCGACTCATATCCACTAAATCAGCCTGCCATTGCGCGTCTATGCCTCCTACGATGACTCGGTTACGGCGAAAATGTCGTCGGGCTGCTCGATGTAAACTATAAGTGTCTTGGGTTTTAACCAGTCTCGAACTTCAGTTCGATTGATGCCTTGGGAATGGGCAGCTCGAGCGAGCGCTCCCACAGCGCTATACGCGGCTGGACTGGTAGGGGTGTAATACAAATCGGTTAACACCTTGTTCACTGTAGATGCTGACCCCTTTTTTCCCTTTCGGGTCCCCCTCATCACCGTCTTCCTATCCCTCATCGGGGTGCCTGTGGGTCCCCGTCCGGTGAGTTCGCTTCATCAGGTGACACTGACACTCTAGCCTCTGTGGACCCTATAGATATAGTACTTTCGTGTTCCCCGGCTGTATCGGATTCATGTAGTTGTTGTTTTTCATGGGGTTCAGCCAGCGCGTCCTCCATAGCACGAGCCCACGCCAACTCGTCTAATGATCGCTCGTCCGGTGTAAACAGCTGGTCCACAATAGGCACTACTTTCTCCAAGGCTGACCACAGATGGGGGTCTAGGGTGAAGCTTCGCGTAGGGTCTTGGTAGCGGCCCAGGCGTGCGAAGAAAGGTATACGTAGATGGCATTGTTTATGTGGATGAGGTGTCCATCGAGCTCATCGTTCAACACCCGTTTAAATTTAGTCCAGCCGTCACGCTGTAGCGTCACCGTATTCGATACGGTCTCAGCGGGCGCCCAGCAACACAGTCTTCCACCAGGGTGACTTTATCTTCATAGACGTGTAACCCCACCTGGGGTGTAAGGGGCAGGATGGCTCGTAGGTCGGATGACATGCTTGCTCCAAATGTCGAACGGTGAATGACACACACTCTGTCTCCCCCCTGGTATTTATAGTGTCAGGTAAAGGGGGTACAGACATGAGTCGTACTATTCTGTGAGGGGATCCTGTGGAGAGAGTACTTCATCGACCATGGGGACTACTTGTTGCAAAGCCGTCCATAGATCGGGGTCCAGAGTAAAACCACCTCGCTTGAGACAAAGGAGTCGAGCAAAATAGGGACCGCGGAAAATGTAGACGTCGTCACACAGGTGAATGCTATCACCGTCGAGGTTACCGCATAACACGCGTTTCAAGGTAATCCAGCCTTCCGGGGATAAAGAGACACGCGCTGGTTCAGACGTACACCAACATCTACTATCGCCATCGATGAGCTCCACGCGTTGGGGATACAACAATAGGGTGCAGTCCGGTGTAAGAGTGCGGGTGGCTACAGAGTTCGCCTGGGGGTAGAGTACGTCGTGGACGTCGGTGATAATAGCTTTCAGCGCCTGCCATAATGCCGGCCGGAGTAGGATACAGGCACCACCACACTGTTCTAACCGGGGAAAAAAAGAATCATCTCTACCACTTCGCAGGTAGACACCGACTCCCACGTGCATGAAATCGACTTCGGGCTCTTTTCCCTGTAACAACCGTGTCAATAGAGCCCATCCTTCTAGGCTTAAACATAGCTTCACCTCTCGGGGATGTTCTTCGATGAGCTGCAGTTGATGGTCATAGACGATGAGGATGACGTCAGGCGTAAGTTGGAAGAAGGCAAGCTCCGTTCCGTGCGCTGCCATAGTGGTGAATGACAAAACACCGATCAGGCAAATGTGTATATATCGATTCTTGCTAATGACTCGTGAGTAAAAAAAAAAAAAAAAAAAAAAAAAAAAAAAACCCTATTCGGGCTGTAATGTTATTCCTTTTACCGATGTGTAAAAGTAGTAACATGTCGCACAGGGTCGCCAACGACAGTGACAAATATCTGCAATCATGCAAAAACACCTCTCCCCTCTTTCTAGTCCAAGCCCCTGTGCTGGTTCAATAATTTCAGTCCGTTATTTCATCGTAATAAAATTCGTATCGTATCGTATCGTACCCGTACCCTGTTCTAGAAAATAATTAAATTGAGATTACAATGCAATTTTGTAGGCTCGCTCCAAGATAAATATACTTCAGAACATTTGCGACGCTACATCTGCGTGTCATTTTGCCTGGACTGTAACAATTAAGAATTCGCTCACAGGGCGGGGAGAAGGCAACATTGAAATCGTCTCCAGGGCTTCACCGGCCTATAGGTTATTAGCAGATGACCCCTAAAGCCGATAGAAATTCCATTCTCAGTGCCTGTAACGGCCGCTAGATGGCGTCATCCACAGCGCACCAAAATCATTCGCAACTCTCCACGCTGGTCCACTGAAGCGGAGGCTATTTTTTCATCGATTGACTAGTCCGATTGAAGAATTTTTTACTTATGATTCGGGCTGTAATGTTATGTGCAATGATTTAACCTCGGAATTGTGAATTTTCGTGCAAAATAGGTGGGTTGTAAATTAACCCAGGAAGGATGGTGGATTGAGAATTAATCCAGGAAGGGTGAATATCGACTCTCATGTTATTAATATACACGCAATCATTTAACATTGACAAATTTGGTGCAAAAAATATGTAGATTGAGAATTAAGCCAGGAAGGGTGGTGGCACGTGGGCCTACACATTCTTCAGTCCCGTGTACATCGACCATCATGTTATTTAATACACGCATTCATTTAACATGGAAATTTTCCACTCGACGAAATTTGACGCAAAATAGAAGGATTGAGAATTAACCCAGGAAGGGTGGTCGCACGTGGGCATAGACATCCATTAGCCACGTGTACATCGACTCTCATGTATATTAATACACGCATTCATTTAACATGGAAATTTTCCACTAGACGAATTTCGTGCAAAATCACGGGATTCTGGCGTTAACCCAGGCAGGGTGGTCGAGTCCACTATTGACCAATGAGATGTCTATAAAAGAGCCAATGAAATGGCTATAAAAGAACCAATGAAGCCAGTATGAGCGAGGTTGAAACAGCCAATGAAAATGACCTGTAGGTCAGTATAAAGCCAGCGGGAGCATGATGTGGGGCATTCCAAAACCTTTCACCGACGTGATAACACGTAGAGGAATATTACATAGAAAACAAAGATGAGCCGCGCGGTTGCAAAAATGTCTACGACCAAGGCCTCCGGGCGAATGACGATAGCACGCCGGGAGCAAGAAAGAAGAGAAAGACGTACCATGGGGCGAGCCGTCAAAGATTTTTTGGCGGCGGAGGTTCGAATCTGGTACAGATATTTACAACAGCAAAACAACAACAACTTCAACCGCCAGGCCGCCGAAAATTTAACTACCCTAATCAGAACGGCAAGAACAGTGGGGGACGATGAGACGTGGCTGGTGCATCTCCAAAATACCATGGAGGAGATGCACCCTCCTCCTCCTCCACGACAACGACAACGACAACAACAACAACAACAGCCCCCCGTCGATCCGGAGTATATATCCATGGCAGCAGCAGCTATTCCACCCGCACGCTTGCTAGAAGACCTTAGCATATCTCCTGACGTAGAAGACGGCTGCCATCAACACCTTTACACCCTACAGCCACAACGCTATTTCTCCGTCAGTGAGATGGAGTAGACAAGAAAACTCCACCCTGAAGAAAACAGGGTCAACAAATTGATTCCAACGGCCCTTTTCAGGGCCAACCCATTACTGTCGAAAGAGAACTTCTAACTTGGCACAAATTCAAATCATAGGTCCTACATTATGCCCTCTTTTATTCTATAGTATTACCAAACTGCAACACCAAAAAACAATCCCTGCCCCCATTAACGGTCCTTTTCAGGGCCAACCTCTTACTTTGAAACACACAGGGTTTTTTTTCTCAGTGTTTTAGGGCTAACCCAGGCAAAAAAATTTGGCGCAAAAATGAGCGGCATGATTGCAGATAACATTACAGCCCGAATCATAACGGACTTTCACGGACAAAAGGGGCGGGGCGGGTAGAATATAAACAAACTAGAACGGGTACGATACGATACGATACGAATTTTATTACGATCAAAGTAAACGTACAGTGATCAAGGGGACGTAACTCCCATTACGATACGATACGAATTTTATTACGATCAAAGTAAACGTACAGTGATCAAGGGGACGTAACTCCCAACATAAACACTGATACGGGGTACGGATAATTGATGTGTTATTTACCTATTGTTACCTAGGTATGTGTGCGGGAGTTGGTGTTATTTTTTTATTTTATGCTTTTCAGTTTTAGAAGTTTCCCCTTTCGGAAAGATGGGGTGGCCCTGAAAAGGGCCTTTGAAATATGTAAGCGATTACATCGTTGGGGGCAGGTGGCGTTGTTTTCTCACAGTACACACCGGGCATATCAAGGCTATGAATTCACACACTAGGGAGTTGTAATCGTCCGCACACTGTGGTAATTGGGCATGTCGATGTATACAAGCTACACACAAGGCTTGATGCCCACAGGGGAAAATGGCGTACTTGGCGAAGTGGTTACAGCATTCCACGCAGTGTAAATAGGATGCTGCTTGGCGTTCTGTGTTGGATGCCAGTGTTGTTCTTATTGCGGAAGCGTAGTGGATGACGTCTTCGTTTTCTTTTTGGCTTATTTTTCTTGTGTTCTCTCTTATTCTCTTTTTTCTTGCGTCTTTTCTGTTTTTTCTTGCCTCTTTTCTATTTCTATTTCTTCTTGCGTCTTTTCTGTGTTTTCTTGAGTCTTTTCTGTTTTTTCTTGAGTCTTTTCTTTTTTCGGGTACTGTGGTTTTTAAGTCTTTCCTCTTCTCCTCATCTTCTCCTTCTTCTTCTGTTTCTGTTTCTGTTTCTTCTTCTGTTTCTTCTTCTGTTTCTTCTTCTTCTTCTTGTGCCGTTTCTCCTGCTTTTTCTTTAGCTTGGGGGCTTTGTTGTTGTTGTTGTTGTTGTTGTTTCAACATAGCTTCTAGCACGCGGTCCATGTCGTCAAAACGTTGGTATTCGACTGTGGTAAGATCCGGTGTCGCTGCTGGGGAGTCACTAAGATGCGGTGTGGCTGCTGGGGGTCTTGATTAGGGTGGTCCTGGGGTTGAGGTGTAAATAAGTCTTCCATTATAGCATCCAGCCATGGCTCGTCATGTACCATATTAATGATGTTGCCGAGCAGTTGTACTTCATCATCATCATGATTTGTGATCAAGTCTGATGTCAATATCCATGATTTCAGCCAGGGATGACTCCATGAATGTGGACTCAGGCTCGTCAAATACGACGTAATAGGCTGGTGAATTGGCACTGGTAAAATGAAAAGCTTCTGCACGTCTAGTAGACACTGGCATAATTGTGAATGAATCAGTAAATACTGCGCGCTATTTATAGTGTAAGGCGCGGACGTCAGCGTAATTTTTATATTTTTTGGAAATATTTTTGTGTTTCTTTTCCAATTTTAAACGGGTGTGATTTTGCAATAAATGCGAGTGCGCGTATAAATTTTATTTCAAGTTGAACTGGGGCAACTGATGGTGTAGCATTTAAAAATTTAGAAGGGTAGCGATAGACTAAGCCACTATTTTTAATAATTTTATCGATTTTTAAACCCATAAGGTTATGGTTAGGTAGTGTGGAAAACCCGGTACACTGGAAATAAATCGGTTTTCCTGGGTAAAAATACGTCAAGTATGTTGCTGACAGCCTTATAATGTCACCCTGAAAATTGTAGCTGGTTTATAGAAAGAAAACTAGGAAAATTTTATCCTTGGGCAACGGTAACACAGCACTATACAGTGTGCAAGCAAAAATGTGAGTACAGCTATGAGTGTCAAATGGGGAAAATTTCCTAGTTTTTTCTTTTCCATAAACATGCTGCAGTGAACTCACATTTATTGCAAAAAATGAGACCCGTTTTAAAGTTGGAAAAATAAAACACAAATTTTTTTTAGCAGATACCACCATCTTGCACCCACTCACACCGGCCGCCATCTTAAACCCACCACCCACCACCACCAGCCGCCATCTTAAACCCACCACCCACCACCACCAGCCGCCATCTTAAACCCACCACCCACCACCACCATGTGGAAAACCCGGTACACTGGAAATAAATCGGTTTTCCTGGGTAAAAATACGTCAAGTATGTTGCTGACAGCCTTATAATGTGACCCTGAAAATTGTAGCTGGTTTATCGAAAGAAAACTAGGAAAATTTTATCCTTGGGCAACGGTAACACAGCACTATACAGTGTGCAAGCAAAAATGTGAGTACAGCTATGGGTGTCAAATGGGGAAAATTTCCTAGTTTTTTCTTTTCGATAAACATGCTGCAGTGAACTCACATTTATTGCAAAAAATGAGACCCGTTTTAAAGTTGGAAAAATAAAACACAAAATTTTTTAGCAGATACCACCATCTTGCACCCACTCACACCGGCCGCCATCTTAAACCCACCACCCACCACCACTAGCCGCCATCTTAAACCCACCACCCACCACCACCAGCCGCCATCTTAAACCCACCACCCACCACCACCAGCCGCCTAGACTATAAATAACGCGTAGTATGTTGCCATTTATTCACAACTACAATCATGGGTACAAGACGAAGACTATTCACCGATCCTAGAGACCCTAGAGAACCTAGAGAACACAGAGAGGTGATTACGAGTGAAGATGAACATAACGATGGTGGAGTGACAATAATTACAAGCTTTCAGCAGGTTATTGCCGACGAAACGATGATACGGCGAAGTGAAGAACAACTGGAAGAGCTGAGGAGGGAGGCAATGGAAGAAGATGCGAGGTTGATAAGACAGCGAAGTCAAGAACAAGACCAAGAAATCAGGAGAGTGGCCATGGAAGAATAAGATGAGGATATAACTGATGAAGAAGAAGAACTCCCCTGGTTAAACAGTAACAGACCTCCAGCAAATACAACGGCTACCCAAACTCCGATTATAACGACGTCGGCTACCGAAACAACGTCGGCTACCGAAACAACAACAACAACAACAACAACAACACACCACCACCATGCTCTTGGGCCGAGGTAACCCGCCTGAACGAACAGATTAATCACATGAGACAAGACATGAATCAAATGGACGTTATGATTTCAAAACAAGAAGAAGACCTACAGAAGGAAGAAAGTAAATCAAGGTGCAGCGTGTGTACAGACGAGGAAAGCCTGTACGCCCTATTTCCGTGCGGGCATTTATGCCTATGTGAAGAATGCTGGGTGACGCTAACATGTATAGGGGACATGTGCCACTGCGCTGAACAAAAGAATGAACACTAACAACCATTTTTTAATTTTCTACTATTTTTATTAACACAAATAGAATGAACGTGTTCACCAAACTCTGGGTATTGAATTTAATACAATTATACGCTATGAAGGCACTTCAATGCACATAGAATGAACATAAAATGAACATAGTGTAGGAATACGTGAAGAGAGAAGCCGTATTTTCAGCTTGAGCAAGACTGGCAGATGATAATGTCTGAATGTTCCAATGCAATAAGACTTGAAAATGTTCAATATCTATACAACAAGACAATAGAATGAACGTCTTCAACTCTGAGTATTGAATTTTAATACAATTAACAGTAAAAAACTCTGAGTATTGAATTTTTAATACAATTATACGCTCTCAAGCCGCTTCAATGAACGTGTAGGAATACGGTAAATGTTTTTCAACACCACACTTGTTCAA
Organism: Hanleya hanleyi; assembly: GCA_036873755.1. Classification (NCBI taxonomy): domain Eukaryota; kingdom Metazoa; phylum Mollusca; class Polyplacophora; order Lepidopleurida; family Hanleyidae; genus Hanleya; species Hanleya hanleyi. Next base: position 11,902 of record JAVTVY010001202.1, read on the forward strand.
TAGTTATGCAACAAGACTTGTTTGAACTCATCATCGTCTTTCCGCCCCTGGTGCACGTAGATATAGGTAGCAATCTCTTCACGTGGAATTCTGGGAGGGCAGGCAGCTTCCAACGCCAGGGCAATTTGCTCCTCGGTGACGTCCTGTAGTGCCTCAGTGATGAGCGCGTATGAGGGTACACTATTGTCCACACACGTATGCATCTTTATCGGACTGTTATTCTCACAGCCTGCACATGCTTGGATACGCAAGTGTCGAATGCGAGGTCTGATAAGATCCAGGACTGTGTCGATGTACTTCTTATAAATATAGTGAGACACCTGGTAAGCCAGGGCTTGACGAATTGTAGCTGTGAGACTCTGCAACTTCCGCCACGCCGTTATTTTCAAGGTGACACCCTGAGGACAAGGAACACGCTCTTGCGTATCTAACCTCATTTTCCATTTGCGGATATGCACCAGGAGCTGGTCGTTGAAATAGGCACAGCTGACAAAGATGTCGTCACCCACATAAAATTTCGCTTCGTCACCCCCCTGGTCGCGAATAACCGCATCGATGGCGTCATCAAGGGTCTCTAGTTTTTGCCAGGTGTCGAAGGTCAAGGCAATATGCCTAGCGGGTCTGTCGTTATAGGCCGGTGCGTTAAAATGCACTTCTTCGTCTTTGACACTCACAGTTAAATAGGCTGAGAGCTCCCAAATGTTCGTGTGGGCTGCCTGGTAGGCCTGCTGGATAATGTTATTGATATCCTGCACAGACATAGGAAGTTGCACCTCTTCTTCTTCTTCTTGTTTCACAGGCTCAGGCACTTGCTGGGGTACTGGCTGAAGCACTGACTCAGGTATTTCTAAAGGTGTTAGTCGGGGCCGTTTGGGTCGTGCAGCGCGTTTGGCAGGTACACCAGACGCTGGGTGCGTACGTTTGCTAGCTGTACGCTCTTCGGTAGTATCCATGACTAAGATACCATCATCTTGTATAACGTCGGCTTGAAGTAGATCTGCTAGTTCTTCATTTCCCGTCTTCTTCAGCCCCTCCACGAAGGCTAGAAATGCATAGGGGGTAGAGCGCACTAGACCATCGATGAGGGCTCTGTTTTGTGCTGAAGTGGTTTTCTCAGCCATGATATCTTCGACACGCTGTTTCAGAAGTATGTTTTCCTCCATAAGCAAATCACATAATTCGGCCACATGCTGCATTTCATCAATGAGGCGAACACGGTACTTTCGAAGCTTCACTAAAAATGATGACTCCATGACTATGGGCTCAGGCTGGTGAGTAACTGCTACGGTGTAATAGTCTGGTGAATTTGCACTGGTAAAATGAAAAAAAGTAAAAGGTTGTCCACAGCTCATACAAGCAGGCAAGCAGGCTGGCTGGCTGGCTAGAGGTGAAGCAGGCAGGCAGGCAGGCAGGCAGGCTGGTCAGGTCAGGTAGTCAGAGTGCTCCGCAGGGTAGTGCAATGAATACACCCCACCCCTAAAAATCGCCTGCTTTTATACGTTTTTCTACAATCCGCCATCTTAAACCCACCACCCACCACCACCAGCCGCCATCTTAAACCCACCACCCACCACCACCAGCCGCCATCTTAAACCCACCACCCACCACCACCAGCCGCCATCTTAAACCCACCACCCACCACCACCAGCCGCCATCTTAAACCCACCACCCACCACCACCAGCCGCCATCTTAAACCCACCACCCACCACCACCAACCGCCATCTTAAACCCACCACCCACCACCACCAGCCGCCATCTTAAACCCACCACCCACCACCACCAGCCGCCATCTTAAACCCACCACCCACCACCACCAGCCGCCATCTTAAACCCACCACCCACCACCACCAGCCGCCATCTTAAACCCACCACCCACCACCACCAGCCGCCATCTTAAACCCACCACCCACCACCACCAGCCGCCATCTTAAACCCACCACCCACCACCACCAGCCGCCATCTTAAACCCACCACCCACCACCACACACATGCGCACACCGCCCCAATACCGCCCCAAAACATGTCGCTGTGACGTCACAAAAGGTTCTGCGCATGCGCAGTGAAGCGCCATTACGTCTAAATGCTCTTACACTACTACTATTATCATAGCACTTTAGGTGAGGGTCAGGGGACCGCATGGGGTTCGGGGACCGTGTAGGCCCCTGAAGCTCCTGTGCTCCAGATCGCCGGAGACGCATTCATGGAGATTTCTGGCGAATAAAAATAATCAATGCAAAGAAGTGGGGTTTTTTTTATTTCCTTTTTTACCATGAAAACGCAATCGATGGTGGTTTCCCTCGATGCCGAGTTAGAAGAATATATGTATAATAAAGTAGTTTTGACGTTTGAGAAAATGAATGTGACTGTTATTCAAGTAAAACATATTGCGCAATTTATGGCAGGTTTGACTGTGATAGTACAGCATATTCTTGTATCTGATCTTACATGTACGTTTATCGGCAATCATGTATGAACTTTTCTACAGATTACGTGAAGTTATGCATTCGTCACGTCTTCGTCACGCTTCCAAGTCCCACCCTTAAGCTGCCTTCAAGCTTTTCCACAAAACTATTTCAAAATAAACTGCTGTTATATTCACTGGAGGCGTCGATCGCGGTACAGAAGTCAATATAGGAAGCATTTCCCATAAACCATCATGTAAAGGCTCTTATTACAACAAACAGTTAAATACAACCACACAAAGAAACTACTTGACCTCAGAAAAGGCACAGCCTGATACCACAGCACAGTTTCTATAGATAGTTAACCAATCCAGAATTAAAGTGTTCACAGTTACCCATATAAACACGTTCAAATTCCTCCACGAGATATCTCTACAAATTCGAAACAGATCTTAGATTTAGCATCTGGAACCTGCCAGTGTCCAGAGACGGTCAGTTTTCGGCCAATTATCCTGTTTCCAAAGCACTCGCTGACCTTAGTGCATGTAATCCAAATTAACCGTCCACTGATCTCCACATACAAATGCTAAATAAAATTATGCACTAGCCAAGATGCCACGCTTGTTAAATCAAACATAGTTTAATGCCGGAGTCAAGGGAAACCCCCGTCCACCAACCTCAGGGTTCAGTCGGGACTCGAGGTTGGGGGTGTAGGATTTCATTTGACTCCTGCCTAACATGCAAACATTGCTATACACTGAACACGACAATCCGTCAATTCTATAATTCATTATTATCAATTTATAATAATTATCACAGATATGCCATATTACAAGCGTCTGGTCGGTCATTCATAACTCAGCCGTCGTCCATAATCCAAAGACCTATTCCATATTCCATATAACGGTATTAGCACCACATTCAAAAAGACAATCATATAGTATACATAAACATAGGCTAGTTTCCTGCAAGAGAGAAGCCATCAACAGTTTTCAATGATGCCGACAAGACATCATGATGTTCCAAATTATCAAATCCGTGTCGCTGATCAGTATTCCTAATCTATAATATTCGTTGTAAAGTCGTCCACTAGAGAATGATGTATCTTTGAATGTGACTGTTCATATGAGCATCATGAGGATCTTGAAGTACAAGGGTTCATACGGCCCCTAGCCCAGAGTTAAGCGGAATTAGACACAAGTTACGAAACGTATAAATGCCATAGATCTTGCAGGCTACGCTCGTATTTTGCTATCAGCATACGATATGTATCGCCAAAGTTGAGAAACTTTGAGTGGAGGCGCTTGGTGGTATAGTCCTGTTTTATAAGTTTCTGCAACAATGTTCTGTGACGTTGATAACCCTATCTGGTCTGGGCTTTTTGGGACCTGTCCTATCCTGGGGGGGAGGGGGGGGTGAGGCGAAATGACCCCCCCTTAATTATTTTTCTTACCCCTTGAGGTAGGGGGCTGAAAATTACCACACTATATCCTTGGGTCAAGCTTTATCGGAAAATGTCAAAAATCTAAGATGGCCGTTTTGTCACAATGACGTCATTTTCAAAAAAGGTATTTTAGGTCGATTTTTCGGTCGGACTTTCCGAATTTTTTATTTATGCAATTTCGCCGCGAAAACTGCATGATAAATTAGTAAATATTAATGTGATGTGAAATAAAATAGTTTTTGCTCACTTTTCATCGCAAAAAGCAGAAATTTTGAGGAAATATGACAGAAACAGGACTTTTCTGATACGCCACGTGGGCACCATCTTGAATTTTCCCATGATCCTCTGCTCGGGGGGTTATGTAAATAAGCTCAAAATAACCCCAATATGATAAACGATAAAGTCGAGGAGTTTCAGCTCTCCATTGTTTGTCGTTCTGGAGATAGCGCAGAAATTGAAGTTTGGTACGGGGAGCCATAAGAGAACAGATATAGGTGAGTCATCAGGGGTGCACAATTAGTATCCATTGGAATACCTATATGCTGTTGATATATTGTGTTGCTAAATTTCACATAGATCTTTTTAATAAGAAATTCAAGCAACTCTATAAACAAAGAAACATCCCATGAATGATATCTCTTGTATGTAGTAGAGCTAAATAATACTTTATGACTTCGGACATTAATATATCTACGTTCAGTTTTTATGAACACAGATAATATTAATGAACTTAGACGGTCAATAAGGTCCTGGCGAGGGATTGTAGAGAGTCGAGAAATCCCATGTGGATACATGTCTGTATGGTGACCTTTAGCATCAAGTTGTTCCGCAATACATTTTGAGTTTTCAATATCCATATACATTCAACGCCGGAGTCTTTAGAAATACCTTTCCCAAAATGCTTTTACCTCCTGAAGGGCACTCGCCAACAGGGTTAAAATAAGCTTGGTGGTGTAGCTTCTAGAACCAGCTATGTCTCTGGCTTTGTATGGTGATTTGTGCATTTTGGGAATCCAGTATACTTTTGGTATATCGTTATGATAAAATAAAATATAGAGGAGTTTAAATCTCAAAATCCATCTCGAATTTCACACGAGGAAAATATCGTAAACTTGTACTGTTTTAGTGGTAGAAACTTGAAAATTTTCTGCTTCTGCTTTCCCTATTTCTGTACAATATTTATAATTTTGTGACATTGTAGAGATTATGAATACCCGACGATGTTGCCTTTTAAACAATTCTTATACTGAAATGAAGCTAAGACACGATTAAATACTTTAATCATGCAAAACATAAAACTACAGACAATACCATTTCTTTATTATAAAGCCAATTGCGCACAAATGCAATTACAAGCGTCTGGTCTGTCATTCATAATTCAGCCGTCGTCCATTAAAGAATATCCGCGTCCATAATCCATAGACCTATTCCATATTGCATATAACAGCCTTAGCACCAAATTCAAAAAGACAATCATAGCATACATAAACATTGGCTAGTGGTCAACAGCTTTCAATGATGCCGGCAAGATATGTTCCAAAAATATCAAATCCGTATCGCTGAACAGCAGTTTTAATCCATATGATATTCGTTGTGAAGTCGTCATCTAGAGAATGATGTATCTCAGTCACGCTTTGATTGTGACTGTTCATATGAGCATCATCGAAATTTTGAAGTACATGGGTTCATACAGCCCCTAGCTCCGGGTTAAGCGGAATTAGACACAAGGTACGAAACGTAACGCCATAGATATTGCACGCCACGCTCGTATTTGCTATCAACATGCGATATGTATCGCCAAATGTATCGGCGGAGTAATTACAACGCATATAAGGGAAGTGGGGAGAGGTGCCGACACACCGAGAGAGAATGTTGGTCAACCAAGGGACAACCCACGGGTGTAATACCTGTGGGCCGTCACAGCTCAGTCGGTAGGGCATCGGCGCGTTGAGCCGGGGTCGAGGGTTCGAATCCCGCTGAAGATCAATTTATTATTTCTCTCTCAAAAATTATTTCATACAGAGAAAGTGTAATATTAAAACAAGAGCATTATATAGGATATCTTAAAATGCAAACATTGATGTCACGGACAGCTTTGCGCCTGAAGTCGTCAGCATGAACGCACTAAATCTGAACTGAGTAATTGAAACGATTAACGATACTGGAAGCCGTAAGCCGTACGATTGATGTTTTACTAATACGTGATCAGCAAACATATAGAATATTATAACTCAGTCTAATGCGTTTTGATTTTGGATTAATTTAAATTACATTCACACTGGCAACAGAGGGCTAGTATTTTCAGCTGTTTTACCTTGCCAATAAACATGAAGCATATTAAAACAGTGAACGCTAAAAAAACTTGCATGCTTCGAGGGCTAAGAAGAAAGCCATTATCCAGTCCGATTAAAATAAGACCTAAAATCGGCTAAGCATATTTGGATCTGATTTTGTATCTCTATGAATTAGAGCGATATGCAAGAAGTTGGAAAAATTGACGACGTCTGACGACTAAAAAGCAACCATATGACTCCACGGGAAAGTAGCCTTAGTATCTAAGTCGCGCTTTCGCAAAACTTACTCTTTCGCAAAATCGAATATTATATAACTAGATAACAAAGAGAGAAAAAAATTACACAAGGCTTGTGATTGAGATTACCAATTTTGTGTCACAAACAACAGAAGTTATACAGTAAGATCTGTGTTGACAGCATCATTGCGTTTAATAGAACGACAAACCATATTTCAAGCATTATTATGATGGTTATAAATCCTAGTCCATTTAGAATGTGTAAAGAATAACACGGAAAGAGCGCATTCTATGAAAGAGATTGCATATCGCGTTAAGAAATAACCAGGAGATGCTATCGTTTTGATATTCAGATTGCCGGAATGACATGTTAAACCATAGCTGTAATAGCCTGTGTAACAGTTCCATAAGCCTGATTCATCGAGTTAACCCTATCAGGCCTGAGGGGAGCCAAAACGACTTTCTGCGCTATCTCCAGAACGACGAAAAATTGAGAGCTGACACTCCGTGACTTTATAGTTTATCATATTGGGTCATTTTGGGCCTATTTGCATGGCAAATTCAAGATGGCGGCCAACTTGGGGTATCAGAAAATGATGTTTTCGTAGTTTTTCTTCAAAATTTCTGCTTTTCCGCGATGAAAAGTGGGCAAGAACTATTTTATTTTACACCACATTAATAATTACTAATTTATCAAGGACTTTTTGCGGAGAGTTTTTGCACAAATGAAAAATTAAAAAGATCTGACCGAAAAATCGATCAAAAAATGCTGTCACTGTGACGTACTCACAGCGGTCATCTTGGATTTTTTTTACATTTTCTGGTAAAGGTTGACCCAAAGGTATAGTGTGGTAAGTTTCGGCCGCCTAGCTCAAGGGGTAAAAAAAAATTAGAGGGGGGGGGGCGCATTTCGGCCCCCCAGGCCTGGACAGGTCCCAAAAAGCCCAGGCCAGATAGGGTTAACGTGTCCGGAACTCCGGATCGGAATGAAAGTGACAAGTGGGCGTTACATCAATTGTTGATATTTTGAACGACCAATCAAATCATGTCTGTCAAAACAGACGTCATTTCAAATCTTTAAAGCCATGGCTGGGCGATCTATGTGATAAATCACCAAGGGCGAAAGGTATAAAATATGGAACTGAACGAATCTGATATTGTTCAATCATATGTATATTTTATTCCCAGGAAACCATCACAAATTCTTTTGAAATAAAGGGAATAAACAAAGTATCATCTATCAGGTGAATCCTGTAGTTAGTTATGTCACTTAGCTAATTAGCAAGATCTGTCTCCCCTCAAGGCTGTTACCTGTGAATGCTCCCCCGGTACATGAGATCGCTCTGCAGGCGCCAGAGAACGTTCCAAATTTAGAATCTCATGACATGCGCTGTTTGGGCAGTATGTTCAAAGTGTCAGAGCGTAAAATGTTCTCAACATAAAAGTTTTACAATTTGATACTCAGAGTAGAGCTATAACCCTGCCATTATTGTCACTCCTGTCAGATATTGGCTTCTGAAACCACCGAGTACGACGGTTAGAGCTAAATTGTAAGTCGTATGATGAATTTGCACGAATGAGCTATTTTTATCATGGACTAGGATATTCTTAATGTATTTTTTTTCAGCAAACAGATAGGATATCCTCCAAATGTTCACTATAATAATACTATGGTTTGAGTGGCAAAGACATAGAATTCCACCGATTTGAATATGATCAATAACTAATGAAGAGAAAAAAAAACTTCCGTAAGGTTGGCGATTGACATAATTGGTTTTGTGCCATAGAATAGAAGTTATCTTACGAGCAGTCCTGAGGGCATCAGTGCGTGTCTCGATTGACTAAACGGCTGACCATTTTCGAGCATATTCGAACGAAGCATTTAATGTACTCGGCGCAAAGAGGGACACGATAAGAGAGAGTTTAATCAAGCAAATTGCAAGAACGCGTAAAGTGATACGCATGTATTCTACCTGATGAATAAGTTCATCTCTTTAGTCGATTTCACGCTATGGTTCAGTTAGCGTCTCATCTATCAGCAACGAACAAATACTTCGACCTATTCAGATCGGAAATTCGACCCAAGGCTACACTACTACAAACGGTATAAACAGACTAGCTAAAATAATCCCGACAGTTACAGCTGTGATAGAATTTGGCTGCTGCCATATTAATGGTCAATATTTAAACGTATGTGCTCAGACGAATCCAAAGTATATTTCGCCTCAACACTCGATCGCAAACAGATGACGGATCGACACGACAAACAAATGAATTATGGAATGATATTCACAGATTCGAGTTATTCAATAAAAATAAGCAAACGATTTAATATGGAGCTATTCCATCTTAAACAGAATACGGGTCATCGAATGTGTGCTTCTGTTGTCAGAGCGATATTTCTGTTGACAGACCGATATCTCTGTTGACAGAGCGATATTTCTATTGACAGAGGGATATTTCTGTTTCGGTGCCTGAGATATTGAAGGAAACAAGTGTAATTCACTATATCCAGTGTACCTAGGCAAATGACCTGTAAAACAGACATTTGGTGGGCCATATCTGCAAATACTCGATGTTTATTTATTGGCGCTATTACTTTTGATTTCAATAAATAATTCTTTAGGATTGATTAGAAATTTTGATTCGTCAACTAAATTTTCAACTTGAGCACGTCGGAATACAATAGTCAATATTTTAGCAACATGCTTTTCCTCCCTCTTTTTGAGTCTCCAAATCGACACTTGTCATATATATTTTCACATGAACACGCCAAGGCAATATATCTTCATCAATGATGAACTAATATTGTATTATGTATATGTCATTTATCATAATTCGTCGTTCTTTCGCATTATCTCACAATTCGTAACATCGGTAATGAGGCAGATTTGATATTCATGACATTGGAATTGAGTTGGAATAACAAGTCGCCTTCTTCTTTGACTACGTCATCATATTCCTACTGCTGCAGTTTCGAACATGTGTTCTTATCAAGAAATGATATAACAATGGCATATGCACAATTTATAAGCATTCTAATGTTCAGCGTTGCTCGATTACGGTTACTATACATACATATAAACAAGTTAGAACGAATCCTACACTTACGGCCACTGATGTCGAGAACTTATTGTCAGTTATCGTTGAAGGGGTTACTCAAGTGGCCAAATATAATATACCGACTGATAAACCTCGTAAAGGCTCAAAACCTTACTGGACAAAGGACCTAACTGAACTTGTTAATGGTAAAAAACAATGTTTTGCTGAGTGGACACAGGCGGGTAAGCCGAACGACCCAAATAACACATTTTATAAAAAAACATAAAGAAAGTAAACGATTGTTCCGTAAAGAACTGAGACGACGAGAATGTGAATACAGAAGCAGTATTAATGACAGCATTCAGAAATCAGAGAGGCTTGACCAAAGGCAATTCTGGTATTTGATCGGTAAACACCACAAACTGCGATAAAACAACAGTGCCCAGTTGAGAGACGAAGCTGGAAATATAAAAAAAACAGACCCTGGATCACTACTGAAGTTATAACATTTTCGTAAACTAAGTGTGCGTCTCAATAACGCAAATTTTAACAAAGAATTTAAAGATAAAGTCGAATTTGAATTACCTCACATGACAGAGACGTCTATTTATAATGAGTGCCAGATCATGCGTGACCCCATAACGGTGGAAGAGGTCAGGACTGTGTGTCAGAAGTTACCAACAGGAAAGGCAGCGGGTCTGGACAATATAACCTATGAACACTTGAAATATGGCAGTGCGAGATTGTTCTATCTCATGTCATTACTGTCTATCTCATGTCATTGCTGTTCAATTGCTTGGTCTCCATTGAACATGCCCCCGATTTACTTAAGAAAGGCATCATAGTAGTACTTTTTAAGGGTGGTGAACTAGATTCCCTCGAAATGGATAATTATAGGGGAATTACATTGCAGTCTGTATTATGTAAGGTGTTTGACAAGGTCATCTTAAACAGGGCCGAAAGTTTTTTTGACCGTATAATGCCCTTGTGTTGTCTTCAAGGTACTGGTCAACATGCCTGCTCGTGTTTGCACATCTCCTATTTGTTACAAGAAACCATCGCTCACAATAATGAAAATGGGAACAAAGTATATATAATATTTTTAGATACGAAGAAAGCGTTTGATACTGTATGGTTAGATGGCCTATTTTATAAATTGTATAAAAAAGGATTAAACGGAAAATTATGGAGATTACTTCGTGCATTTTATAAAGGATGTTCAAATGCCATACTAATAGATGGAAAAGTGTCCGGATGGTTCCCTGTAGAACAAGGTGTTAAACAAGGTGGGGTTCTGTCCATGAAACTATATATGTATTTTATTGATGATCTCCTTAAGGAACTATGTTCCAGTAACTGTGGTTGTAAGATACGGGATATTAACTGTACATGCCCGTCGTTTCTAGATGATATAGCCTGTTTATCGTTATTTAAAGGTCAACCCAAACGGATTTTTTTTTGGTCTAAAAATCCTTAAAAATTATAGTTCATACTTCACTTTGTATGAAAAAAATATTGAAAAAATTCTAATCTGATCAGAAACACACGTAATATGGGAGCAAAGTGGGCTTTTTCACACTTTCACAGCTGGGTTGATGACGTCACGCAGGGAAGTTGTCTGAGAAAAAACAGCGGATAACATGGAAAGCGAGTGCAGTCAGAGCTCCGGTTCAGATGTCGATTCGAGCGATATCAGCTGCTTAGATGGATATATTTTTCGCCAAGAAGATGAAATAGACACAGAGGAGGATGATGACGGGCAAATTAACAGTTGTTTGCAGACCAACGGCGGAATTCAGCCCTATCAATTTGAGCCGTACGGCTCCGATTCTGACAGTGACAACCACTCTGACAACGTGGAACTCGACGACGACAGGATTCGGAGAGGTCGTTTGTTGAATACAGATTGGTATGCAACTTGACTGGAAACCTTATTATCGTCATCTATAAGACCAAATGTCCATATATTTCAAACTGTATTGAATGTAGAACGATTCTGTGATGTAAAGAACGAGCACATCTGTGTTGTTATTGTTCTTACTGACCGAGGCAGCCTTTTCGAAGGGATAAACTCCGGGATTCGGCAGTATGGACAGTAAACTGTTGATAACTCTACTAATATACGTCCGATTTGAATTTTGTTTGTTTTCCCATAATCCCCATGAAATACCAATTTCAGAATTATATAGTTTGATAAAAAAACTTTGGACATTCATGGCGAAAAGTAAGCCGTGGTGAGTGGATCGGCATTCACATTTGCTCAATTTTCGACAAATTACCTCAATTAAATTGAAATCGAATGATATTCCCACAATCTCAAATGTCAAGGGATTATGAAAGTATTATTATCACTTCTGTATCTACGGCCATTCACTCCAATTGGTGTTTTTTATTTATTTACTTATCAAACGTATATATATTTATGAAAGATCATTTTATTATTATTATTAAATAATATGAAATAGAGACTCATCCAGTCTAACCTGTAGGTGCTCAAGCAACAAATGCCACGCGAGAGCGAGCAGGGCATGTACAGCCGTCCCCCTGCCCGAGGCCTCGCTTGCAGGCTAGGTTCTTTCAGCCGATGTCCGTGATAGATTTTCCTTGTCCGATTTCTTTGCCGTCACATTCTGATTGTTCTTAGGTTTGATGGTTGGAATAGCTGTTCTCTTTAGTTTTGGTTTGTACCCGAATTCAACTGCTACGCTGTAGATGTCCTCGAATGATGTCTAATTTCTGTCAAAATGTGCCGAGCAAATTATACGAGTACTGGCGCGGGCCCTCTTTCCACACTCTCGTGTTGCGTACAAATTTCGTCCAATTTGCAGTGATTTTCTCGTCTTTAGGCCACAAATGAATACTAACACCGTCATCTGTAGTAAAACTGTAATCTCCCACTACACAACATCGCGGCATATTTAACAAATCATGCCCCGATACTCCGAAAATCTCCAGAAATCAGCAGCTACTTACGACTGTGGTATACGGCTTTAACATAGAGAATACAAGACGGCTTCCCTCCGTGACGTCACAGCTGGAATTGACAGGAGAGCGATTTTCACCTTTCAAACGGCAATATCTCGCCAACCAGACTGCACAAAATTATGAAAAAAATATCATTATTTTCAGAATCGAAAGGACTATTTTTTTATATTTTTGACCTCAGAGCGTTTGGGTTGACCTTTAAGAAGTGTGTTGACAAACTCCTCTCCACCGCCCACGGTTACAGTTGTAACTGGCGGTTCTTGTTCGGAACGAAAAAGTCCGCAGTTGTTGTCGCTGGAGAAACTGTGACAGAAAGAGAAAAACGACAGAAAAAAGAAGTGTTTACACTGGGTACAGAACAGGTTCATGAACTTGATGAATACAAACACGTTGGAGTTATCATAAGAGCTTCTGATAACGGTAATCGAGATGTCATCGAAGCAGCCATTGGTGCGGCACGTCGAAAATTCTTTTCCACTGTGACGGATGGACTGCGCCTTGGTGGGCTGAACCCCACATCGCTCTCCAAAGTGTACTGGTCGATATGCGTTCCCGCAATGACATATGGATGTTAGGTTACACACTTAAGTAAAAGTGATATAGAGGTTTACGAACAAAGTCACAGAAACCTAGCAAAGCAAATCCAGTGATTACCTGTAAACACATGTAATATAGCAGGTAACGCCATTGCTCGGTTGGCGATCTATTGGTAGCTATATTGATATGATGAAACTACTGTTCTTATGGCAAATACTATCTCTTCAAGTAAACAACATATTCAAGCGCATATTTACAGCAAGATATTTCATTATAATGATATCTGGTGTGTATAGCAATAGAAGTATAGTTGGTCAATTAATGGAAACAGCGTATAAGTATGGGCTAAACAACCGTCTGTCTAATATCGTAGAAGATGGAACTAGGCCTTCCAAAACAGAATGGAAGAAAATTGTCAAAGAAGCAATTGATAATGTTGAGCATGCGAAATGGAGATTCGAGCTACGGTTCTATCCCAGATTACAGTTGTTTAGATGTGTTATGACACAACGTCAGCTGTGTGTTTGGTGGGAGATATGTACTAAATACGATCATCTTCAGAGGCCATGTAGAACAATGGTCAAACTGTTAACTGGATGTAATGCCTTAAATGTGTATTCTAAGCCTCATATAAGACGTAGCCTAAGATTATTTGAACTATGTAACGGAGATAAAGTAGAAGACACATATCATTTCGTAATGGAGTGTTCACGGTTTAGTAGTGAACGTATGCTGTTACTTGGTAAGATTGAAAACAACTTATTTCGTTCACTTCAGCCATCTGTTAAATTTTTAGTATTGATGGGAATAGATTTTCCCTTAGAAAACATCGATGATGTGAGACAACATTCATGTCAAATGATATCACGAATGTACAAGTATAGGAATTATTTATTGTACGAAACGTAGTGACTATAAATTGATGTATAAAATTGTAGCTTGACGCGTGCAATGTCTGGATGCCAGTACTGATATATATATATTTTTTTTAACCAACTACATAAACAGTTAATTACCATATGGATTTACCGGCGGTGAACTGACACCGCGTATCTATTGTCGCGCTGTCAATACTTATTTATATACATGTATGTGAAAATTTGTATGTATATTTTCTCCTATGAAGGAGGTGAATAAAGATATACATGTATATATATTGCCAGTACCGAATATATGTGACAAGGCGGTCTTTAAAACACACAAGGCGGTAGATTATGACACAATGTGCCAGGTCTGTAGACAATTAACCACGGGGAACATTCATCCTAGTTAGTAAACAGTTACATGTACAACTACAGTAATCACGATATTGGTTATGGGACCCGCAGTTCTGTTAAATTAACATAGATATATGCGGGTTTAGAGCTTTTATCTCTGTCATGAAAATCTTAAATAGATACCTATAGTGCTGTCTTGGTCCGTATTTCCGGGATCAGTCTCATGTCCTTGATAATATTTAGCTTATTCGGACAGTATGAATTAACGTTCCAGACATTAAAATATATCTTGGGAAATATATCTTGGGATCAAATGTAATAAAAAAAAATCCAAGATAATCCAAGATAGCCTCTCTAACAACGTCATCAAGAGGTCATATTCTACAATTGCATTTATTGGTCGATGTTTCTGTCAGATATTCCGAATTGTAGATTATCAAGAAATAATTGTTATTATCAAGAAACTTGTAAATAATTTTGTAAATAATAACAGAGATTGATTATTTGTATGTTACATATATATTATCATCATCAATTGTGCTTTATAGATACGATATATTTGAACATCTTTCTTTTGTTATGAGGGCCTCAAGGGAGAACAGTCTCTGACTGATTGTGTAACCCTCGTTAAATAAAGCATTTATTATTATATTGTTTTTTTGTGTGTGTTATTTTCTGCGAAAAACTACATAATAAATTAGGGTATATATATCTGTCGTGAAATAAAATAATTTTGGGCACATTTAAGGGCAAAATAGAAAAATTTCGAAATTATGAAAATAGGCTCGAAATGATTTGTCGCTATGGAGATAGTGTGAAAATCTTAATAATTTGTCGCTATGGAGATAGTGTGTAAAGTCCCAGGGCGGGAGCGGGGGGGTGGGGGGTGCACGTTACCCTGAGCGCACTTGTCCCCAGCCTTTAACATGGACCGGTGGCTTACCTTCTCGATATCAGTAGTATATATGAGTAGTTGGTGTATCATATCTCCCCAAATCGCCTCAAATCTCCCCAAATCGCCTCAAATCTCCCCAATTCTCCCCAAATCTCCCCAAATCGCCTCAAATCTCCCCAATTCTCCCCAACTCTCCCCAAATCGCCTCAAACCTCCCCAACTCTCCCCAAATCGCCTCAAATCTCCCCAAATCACCTCAAATCTCCCCAACTCTCCTCAAATCTCCCCAACTCTCCCAAATCGCCTCAAATCTCCCCAACTCTCCCCAAGTCTCCCCAGGACTCCTCAAATCAACCCGGGACTCCCCAAATCTCCTCAACTTGCCCCGAAGTTAATCGAATCTCCCCAACAACCGGGACATAGGTGTGACAAACAAGGGGCAAAACGGGGCAAATGAACAGTTCAGCGTTGATATGTGTTGAGAGGTGTGAAAAACAATGAGATCACTGGCGATAGGCAATAATTGGGCTTTTTCAACGACTATTATTGAGGTAATTGTGGTTTTTGAAGGAACAAATGACTTGATAATGAGAATAACTGGGATGGACTCTAACATTTCTATTGGAATATTATTGAGGTAATCGGAGCTATAAAGAGTATATGGTTCGATAATATGCTAAATTAAAATGGACTCAGTCATATAGACATATAACGCTGTGGTATATGTGATTTGAAGGACGGCTTCATTTGTACAAGTGGTTATAGTAATAACACTAAGGAAGGAACGACATAATAAACAATATACCATGTTTAAATGACAAGACAAAGTCAAAATATTGGTTGACGATATGAGATATATATTTATTGAAAAATCATATGAATTGAAATGTGTGTGATTCAAACTAGCACGTTGTGAGGAAAGTCATTGTTCACGGATGAGCATGATCAATCGATTGTCATTATAAACTCGATCAGTTGTCTGTAGCGATATGCAAACTTTGATCTGCCTCATGAGGTTCATCCCAGTCGGTAAACCCGTTAGGGTTGCACATGGAACACATTAAATACGATTGCTGGTTTTGGTGGTCATCAAAACACTGTGTATAACTGTCCTCCATCGCTGTTAAAGCGGCTATGGCTTCTTCTATATCTATGATCATTCGCCTGACGAGGTCCATGAAAGCCTTCCATCTGTCTTTGGACACAGCAATGCCAATAGGTGAGGGCCGCATCTGTCCATAGGCGGTTCCAGAGGCTTAAATGAAAAAAATATAATTTATTAATACGTGGGTTAAATGCAAGTATGATTTGGAGGATAATCGCCGTAGGTATCAAATATTACCAATATAGCTACACATTATCAATTTCTTCTTAATATTTTAAAGATATTGGAAAATAGATTTGGATTGAAACTTGCCAACCGATGGCCTTTAATTAAATTATAAATATTTACCATTTTCTGATATGTACAATTGTAGTATCCTTCCACGGTTTGGCAGCTATAAAGATGTTGCGTTCTTCATCTATGTTGTACTTTTCTTTTTCTTCAAAGCTGTCATTGAAAGTCATGGCTTTTCTCGGCGTACTCGGAAATCCCATTTGCTCTCTCATTTGCTCTCTCATTTGCTCTCTCAAGTCCTCGTATTCTCTTCAAACTGTCAATGGTTAGATCAAGGAACAACTTTTTCCCTTTTTGTGATTTGAACGAAGTTCGAACTGTGGGCAATAGAGCACCATCTTTTTTCAAAACTTCGAAAAAATATTTACCAAAAGAATATTCCATGGTTAAAGATGATCGAAGATTGTCTGTGAAGATACACGAACACCGATGTGGATGAAGACGATATGAAAACATCAACGATGTGCAGGAATATAAAGTCAAGCAGGGTATTTCTTGTTAATTAGGTGATTAACGCCTCGAACGAGCACTGCAAAGATTTTCAAATAGATTGTCGCGCGCGCAAGTCTTAACCCGTCATACCCTTTGTGTACAATTATCACAATACGGCGTTGTAACAAAGCCCGCTAATTATACAGTTGATGTCTGCTAATTACCTAACGCTCGGACTCGCCTGATAGCTTTGATCGCGTTAATTGTTTAACGTTCGACGTTGATGGTAGGTGTGATCGCTGTTGATTGATTAACGCTTTAAACAATTGATCGCTGATAATTATCTAAAGTTCGGACTCGCCCGATAGCTTTGATCGCGGTAACTGTTTAGCGTTCGACCTTGATGATAGCTGTGATCGCTGTTGATTGATTAACGCTGTCGCCCGTTATAGAGTTGCATTGTGTACGATATGTCACACTTCGATATTTTGTGCTTACACGGGCGACAGTATTTCGAGTTAAATACAAACGAATCATGTTGACAAAAAAGCCATGGAAACACATATTGGTTATATTGCATACGAGCATTGAGTTTAATGTGGTAGTATAAAAGTTGTACTCTATTTACGAATAAAAATATTTCATTCTAACATTATTGTTTTCCAACCGAATTTCCCTATTTGAAATATACAAAAACTAAATTAGATAACTTGGTAAAGCTAAATTCAAAACATGTACGAAACAGAAATTATATTCCAACTGTTTACCAAAACCTATTTTTATATTTCAAATACACAAAACACAAATCAGATACTACTAAAAACTGTATTCAAAAGATTTATGAAAACGGAAATTATATTCCATCAACACTGTTTACCAAAAACTATTTTTTCATATTTCAAACATACTAAAACCAAATTAGATTATTTCAAATTTACCAAAATTTACATTCACTTAGTTGTACATTCACAAAAACTAAACTCGAATTATTTAAAGACAAAACATTATATACACATATATTACATGTAGTTATTTACAATCAAACAAAATTAACATATTTTGATTCAAAAGATTTATGAAAACGGAAATTATATTCCATCAACACTGTTTTACAAAAACTATTTTTTTCATATTTCAAACATAATAAAACCAAATTAGATTATTTCAAATTTACCAAAATTTACATTCACTTAGTTGTACATTCACAAAAACTAAACTCGAATTATTTAAAGACAAAACACTATATACACATATATTACATGTAGTTATTTACAATCAAACAAAATTAACATATTTTGAAATATGGCACATACATGTTTTGTACAGCATATACACAAATATTTATAAATATTTTCAGTTAATCATATTATGACAAATACAAAATTGTAATTTAAAAAATTCAAATACATAATCGATACACGCTCCATTTCTAAAGATCTAAATATGTTGTTGACACCCCATCGGCTTGAACCTTTCTTTTGGGGTAGAAATAGCTCAAGGCGGCAGTGTTGAGTTGGTATGTGACAATCGAGTTGTTCTTAACTCTAAACCCCTTATTGTTCCCAACCCCGCTAACTTTTGACTGCAACACATTTAAATACCTTTCTCGTGTAAGTTTATTTCTATATTTGTTTAGCCCTTTCGAACTGTATTTATTACTGCCCCCTTCCCCAAAACAAAAATAGGTTTTTGAACAGAGAGCCACTATCCCATTCCCGCTGTATTCAACTTTAAACAGACCCGGTTTGCGTTTGTCAAAGCGTTGGTGTTCTGGAGTGTCCTCGCGCGGGAACCAGAGGTGTTTATTCGCGAAATATTCCGCTCTGAGCTCTGGTCTGACTAACGAGTCGAGGTCGGGATGACTTAAGGCGATGTATGCCGAATCTGTGTCCATTTCCGCATATTCAAAATCGTCTCTACTTATATATTTGTCTATGCAGTCATAATAGAACTCCAACATACGTAACTTCGCATACTGATAGACGAAGAACCCGATCTGGAGTGGGAGGTCCATTTTTATAGATGATTTGCTGAGTTGCACCTCGTAACAGTCGTCATTTATAGTATTCAGAGTTCTGAAATAGGACTTATTTACAAAGTTGTCCACCTTTTTGTCGTTGCAAACAACAACTCGTCTATGTCGTTCTTTGTTAGTCACAGTTTTTCCGTAGGCACTGTTGCCGAGCAATTTCATCGTTTCCCCTTTCAGTTTCTGTGTTTTGTCAACGTCACCGGCACGTCGAGCTTCTGTAACCCTGTCACCGAAAGATTTGAACGCGGGACTTGGAGTGTATTCGATAACTTGGTGAATTTTAGTTACCTTTAGTCCGTGTGTCAGGTACCAACGAATCAAAGGTGTAGCCATCAGAATCTTTTCACCGAACATACTCCCTATCAAGGATGGCCGAGGTCGTGACATTATATTATGTTCCTTCGCATATCCATTCATAAAGTCTCCAATGTCGTCATTGCCTATATTTGCATGCTTGAAAATAGGAGTCATTTCCGCGAACTTCAGATGCTCCGGAACATGAATATCCACCTCGACACATCCAAATATTGTCCCCTGTTCAATCTCTTTCAGTACGTTTTCTTCTGTCATGTAATATCGATGGTCATTCGGTCTTTGTCGGTCTTTCAAAAATTGTTTCAATTGCGGGTTCTCTTTTTTTCATTTTGTCGAATTGACACTCCCACAATTCCTCGTAGTCATAGCCAGCACGCAGTACCTCCTGTTTTGTGACCTCTACCTCGCGTCTAAGTTCTGCTGGACTTAAACCGCGCCTGTCGTTATAGCGGTAAGTCGTCGGTCCATCAGTTGTCTTATTTCGTGTCTTTGAGCATTCATGCCCGTGATAGTAGCATCCATGGAACTGAAAAACTTTTGGTTTGTTATTGTCGATAGAGAATCCGTCGACGGGTTTTTGGTTCTGTCCTATCCTTTTCTCTGTATTATTATACTTATGACGGATGCTAATATTACGAGAGTGTGCTATCCAGTCCAACCAGTCTACAGCTACAGCGTTACGTTTCTCTAATTTGAATAGTCCATTCTTTTCAGGATCTGGTCGTCGTCTGCTATACTCCCCTGTCGGCATGTCTTGCTGGATACACCATAAATAGAGGGCGTTAGCATCGTAACCAACAACACCCCCACAAGTCTTTTCTCCATTCCTTATTTTAGTTACACCCTTTTCGTGGTATCGGTTGAAAATTATTGAAGGTCCTCCCACAATATTATTTTTGAAAGTGTAATATAAGTCACTGTCACGGGTGTTGAAAAGAGTAAAGTAAGAGTCTATGTCTTGGAACATGTATTTCAATGTAAGACCTGGTACACTGATACCGTCTTTAAACATGTTGATCTTTTTGTCTTTGTAAAATTGGAACATTTTTTCCAAAGCCTGTATAAAGGGTGCGGTGTCCAAGTCGTTGTACCAAACTAGAAAGTCTTTCAAATTCGTCATGTCGTTTTCAACCCAAGCTCTCTTGCAATATTCATAAGTCTCGTCGTCGATTGGTTGTTCCTTCAAAGAGTTGTAAAAGTCGTCTTTCGTCGGGAAATCTGTAATTTGAGTCAATGTGTCAAGACCTGTTACTATGTCAAATGAGAAGGCCCCTTTTGCCATCGTGCAATCATAAGCTTCTAAAAATGCTTTGTATGAGACTCCGGGGGCTAGATAATTTTGTATGTCTAAAAGTTTTAAAGTTGGAGTGCCCAAAACCATATGATCATTGTTTTTCTGGACGTGAAAATTT
>JAVTVY010001203.1:0-32749 GCA_036873755.1 Hanleya hanleyi
ATCAAAGTGAAGCTGAGGTGAAGGAGCATCTAATGGACTGGGTGTGGGGTTGACATATCGATAAAAAATGGATATGACTTTGAACTGATCACGTGACCTCCCCGTGATGACAAATACCCAGAACCAAGTGAGTACATGCATCCCATAGTCCCAGGTCACGCCCGATTCACGCAGACCGGAAGTGACGTCATACACCTGCGCACAACCGTGATGAAAAAAACCCAGAACCAAGTCAGTACATGCATTCCATACAGGCAGAATGCAGGCAGGCAAGCAAGGCAGGGATGCAGGCAGGCAGGCAGGCAGGCAGGGAGACAGGTCAGGTCAGGTAAGTCAGATTGAATACACCCCTTTCCCTAAAAATGGACTCCTTTTATACGTTTTTCTATCCACCTCCCACCATGCACTGAGACACAAAAACTGGCCGCCATTTTGAACCCACCATGCACTGAAAAAAATCGCCATCTTGAACACGACCACCCCCACCCTACAAAAACAAGCCGCCATCTTGAAACCGATATATGCAAATGAGGAGGGCTGGGGAAAACCCATAACACACACAAACAAGCCGCCATCTTGAAACCGACCACCCCTACCCTACAAAAACAAGCCGCCATCTTGAATACGACCACCCCTAACCTACAAAAACAAGCCGCCATCTTGAAACCGACCACCCCCACCCTACAAAAACAAGCCGCCATCTTGAACATATGCAAATGAGGGCTGGGGAAAACCCATAACACACACAAACAAGCCGCCATCTTGAATACGACCACCCCTAACCTACAAAAACAAGCCGCCATCTTGAAACCCACCACCCCCACCCTACAAAAACAAGCCGCCATCTTGAACATATGCAAATGAGGGCTGGGGAAAACCCATAACACACACAAACAAGCCGCCATCTTGAATACGACCACCCCTACCCTACAAAAACAAGCCGCCATCTTGAATACGAACACCCCTAACATACAAAAACAAGCCGCCATCTTGAAACCGACCACCCCTAACCTACAAAAACAAGCCGCCATCTTGAAACACACCACCCCTAACATACAAAAACAAGCCGCCATCTTGAATATACCCAATGAACCCAATGACCTCATTTGCATAAAACTCATTTGCATAGACTCACGCATGCGCACACACATAGCCACGCCCCCAAAATAAATTCTGCGCATGCGCAGTGGGGAGCTTTATGTAACAGATCAAAGCTACCTACTACTCAGGGTTTTGTTGAATGTGGTCGTCAAAAATTGGGGAAACATAAACGTGATGAAGATGATGACCCGTCCAGCTCTGGTAAGAAAAAAAAGGCTGAGAAAATTGACCCTACTATAGAGAATCCGGAGATGATTGTTTTTATGTCTGCCGCTGGTGGGACTCCCCTGGCCAAAGTAAATCCAATTAGCTTCGGCGTAGCTATTCAAAAAAAAGTAGGTCAAGTACAACTAGTAAAGAAACTACAGTCGGGCAGTATGCTCATTAAATGCAGCCAAGCAAAACAAGTTAAAACACTGCTGTCAACTGGCTCCTTTATGGGCCGTGAAGTCAAGTGTACATTAAAGTTAGAAATGAAGCCCCGTGGTGTAATATACAACGTAGCACAAGATATATCCGAGGAGGATTTACAAAAGGTATTGAAAAAACAGCGTGTAGTGAAAGTGCAGAGGCTCACTAGGGGGAGGGGGAAAACGCCTACAAATTGTATTTTGCTACATTTTGATTCGGACTCTCTGCCATCCGAAGTAATTCTTGGCTACCAACAATTCAAGGTCAAAGAGTACATTCCTCCTGTTATCAGGTGTTTTCAGTGCCAACGTATTGGCCACGTGGCATCTGAATGCAAAGGAAAGCTCCGGTGTTCACGTTGCGGTGGAAATCATGAATATGCTGCTTGTCCTAATATGGAGGCCCCGCGCTGTGTGAACTGTCATGGGGATCACAGCGCGGCTTGGCTTGGGTGTCCAGTGAGAAAAGAGGCTAACAAGGCTCAGTTTATTAAAGTTACTGAAAAAAATTTTTATTCACAAGCATTAAAGAATGTTCGAGCTGAAAATGCCCAGCAGAGTAGTCAGCCCCCAACCCCTGGTAGCCTCCCTGCACTTGAGCTATCTCAATCCTCCCAGCTTAGTACTTCAGCTCGTAGTGCTCCGGCGTATATCCCGGCACCGAAAGTTAAAGTATTAAAGTCTTTTGGTACACAAACAGATGCTGTTCCGCCAATGACTGTGATTAATTTAATCACTTTCATAACTGGAGTATTTTTTAAGTGTGTTGAGGTGAAAGAAGGCCTCCACCAGAAAATACTAAAAGATATTTCTGAAATGGCCAGTAAGTGTTTGGGTGATGATGTTGGTACTGACGTCATCACACCAGATTCTATTCTAAAACATTTAGTACCAGCTACTTCTGATGATCCTTAATGGCTTCGTTTAGGCACCTATTAATCATCGCTGTCATAATGGCTTTCAATATTCTACAACAAAATATTCAGGGCATCGCTGCTCATGGCCAAGAGTTTAAACATTATATATTTGGTCTGCCGGTTAAACCGGATATGATATGTATTCAAGAAACTTTTTTAAAACCAAATTTAAATTTCACCTTGCCAGGCTATATTCCCATTAGGGAGGATAGAATTGGCAAGGATCATGGTGGATTACTTATATTCATCAAACGAGAAATTTCCTATACTGAAATTAAGCTCCCATCATTTGGAAGCATTGAATGTCAAGCTGTTCAAATATCAACAGAAAGTGGAAAATTAATTAATGTTGTCAATTTATACAACCCATGTAATAAGCTTGATATGGATGATTTCAATTTATTAAAGTCCCATATGTCTGGTTCATTTATAATTGCCGGGGACTTCAATGCTCATAATGTATTATGGGGTAGCCTTTCCAGTGATTGTAATGGTAAGCTTGTCCGTGATTTTATTGACAATAATAGTCTAGTTTTCTTGAATGGTGGGTCAGGTACGAGACTTAATATCAGGACTGGTACCTTGTCCTGTATTGATCTCACCTTGTGTTCCCAAGATATATCAAGTAATTGTACGTGGAATGTTGATCATGCTTCCCCTTGTGGGAGTGATCACTTTCCAATATCTATATCTTTCGGCATATCTCCGGTATCTGGTGAAACTGGTGGACCTCCTCGTTGGAAATTAAAGAAAGCTAATTGGAATGCTTTTGACAAGCATATCAAAAATACTTTGACAAATGATCTTTTCAGTGATGATGTTGATGTATTTGAATCCAACGTAATAGGTGCCATAAACGAAGCTGCTAATAATTCTATTCCTAAAACTTCGGGGAATCCCCCTTTTAAAAAACCAGTGCCCTGGTGGAATGATGATTGTGATCGGGCAATTAAAGATAGGAGGAAGGCTAAAAATAGGGCGTGCCGTACTAGGCTGTATGTCGATATCGTCGACTACAAAAGGAAAAAAGCTGTAGCACAGCGTGTAATTAAAAGCGCTAGAAAAGGCTCCTGGCGAGATTTCTGTTCGACCATAAATAGCCAGACTAGTATTAAAAAAGTATGGAACAATGTTAAAGCCATTAATGGCAATAAAAAATCATTATCTGTTCCTACTTTAAGTAAAGAGGATATTTTGCATAGTTCAAATTCAGAAAAATGTGACGTGCTAGCTGACAGTTTCGCTTTTGTTAGCAGCGATGAGAATTATGACCCCGAGTTTATTGCTAATAAGCAGGAAATGGAATTGCTACATGAAAATTCACTTAATAATATTCAATTTGATGAAATGCCTGTTAATGAAGATTTTACCTTAATCGAATTAAAGCAGGCCATTCATTCATCTAGTAACTCTTCACCTGGTGAAGATGGAGTCTCGTATGATTTTTTTCGGCATCTTCCGGATACCTGCCTTGATGTTTTATTGTTATTATATAATACTGTCTGGGTTCGCATGCGTTTGCCTGCGACTTGGAAAAATGCTATAGTTATTCCTATAGCCAAGCCTGGAAAAAATAGTTCACTGCCTTCCTCTTATCGACCGATCGCCCTCACTTCCACCTTGGGTAAATTAATGGAGAAAATGGTTAATAATAGGTTATTGTGGTTCCTCGATAGAAATAACATTTTCTCGCCCGTGCAAAGCGGGTTTCGACGTCGTAGGTGTACTGCAGACCCTGCTGTGACTTTGGAGACAGACATCCGGAACTCCCTAGCTAATGGGGAGTTTTTGTTGTCTGTTTTCCTTGATGTAGAGAAAGCTTACGACATGGTCTGGAGGAAGGGGTTACTAATAAAAATGATGAATTACGGTATTACTGGTAGAATGTTAGGATATGTGAAAAGTTTTCTGACAAATCGTTTTATTAAAGTTAGAATTAATAGAGATTATTCTCGGTCAGTTAACATTCAAAATGGAACCCCTCAAGGTAGTGTTATCTCCCCTACATTATTTAATCTTATGATCAATGATCTCCCTTTAGCTGTAAATAGCAAACTTAAGTGCTCCCTGTTTGCGGATGACAAGGCTATTTGGTTTTCGGGCAGAAATTTTCATGTAGTTGTAAAATATATCAAGCAGGGTCTTATTGATATTGTGACCTGGGGTAAGAAATGGGGATTTAAATTCTCTCCTGCCAAATCTGAAGCAGTGTTATTCACCAGGCGTCCATTACCAGTTGTACTGGAATTATTTTTGAATGGTGTTCGCCTTAAGGTGTCTACTACTTTTAGATTTCTTGGTTTGATTTTTGATAAAACCTTAACTTGGGGTCCTCACATTGATTATTTGGTAACTAAATGTGATAAAGTTATAAATTTAATGAGGTCTGTGTCGTCCACAACATGGGGAGCAGATAAGAAGTCTTTACTTTTAATATACAGGGCAATGATTAGATCTCGCTTAGATTATTGTTGCCAGGTGTATGATTCGGCTGCTCAGACGCTCAAAAAGAAATTAGACTCTATTCAGTATAAGGCGTTGCGTATTTGTACTGGAGCTATGTCCCAGACCCCATTAAATGCATTGCAGGTAGCTTGTAATGAGTTCCCTCTTTTTATACGCCGTAAATTATGTACTGTAAAATATGCATTGAAATTAAAAACTGCATATAATAATCCAGCGAGTCGTACTTTGGATGACTCTTGGTATGATAAGTTTTTTATTGACACTGGTGTGCGCCGTGCTGAGCCTTTCAGTATACGGGTTAAGAACTTATTTAGTCAGTTTTCTGTTCAGGATTTTTCATTACTTAAGTTTTCTCCTTATGTTTTTCCGCCATGGCAGTTTGTTAATCCTTTGGTTTCTGATCAGTTGCACATGAAAATTAAGAAAAGTGACCCTCCAAATCTAATCCAGTTGTGCGCTAAAGAGCACATTTTTTCCAACTGGAATTCATATTTACATGTTTATACAGATGGGTCCAAGTGCCCGGATACAGGGAAAACTGGCTCTGCGTTTTGTGTTCCGGAGATAAAGTATAGTCGTTTTGAGCGTCTGAGCGACCATGTATCAGTATTTAAAACTGAACTGGTAGCTATTTTGCTATCGTTACAGTGGATCAGTGATTTTAATCCATTTAGAGTCGTAATTTTTACTGATTCCTTAAGTGCCGTGCATGCATTACGTAATTTCAATCCGTCGGTGAGTTGTCCTCTCCTGTATGAAATCATGCATGCAGTAACAACTTTGTCGTATCGAGGTGTCACGGTGGCCTTTGATTGGATGCCGGCTCATTGTAATATACGAGGCAATGAAATGGCTGATCAGCTAGCCAAAAAAGCATTGTCTCTGGTTAACATCACTGTACCGGCCCCTCTGAATGTCAATGAAGTTATGGCTCTTTTGAAGCCATACTTTATTGACATGTGGCAGGAGGAATGGATGTATTCCAATAAAGGCCGGTTTTACCATCATCTTCAGCCTTGTGTAACAACAGGAGCCTGTGTGTCTATGTCTAGTCGTAGGGCAGAGGTTCTTCTGTTCAAATTATTATCTGGGCATATTGCCGTAAATAGTGTATTGTTTAACATGAACCTGCATCCAACTGGCCTTTGTGACACCTGTAATGTTATGGATACAGTTGAACATTATCTTTTAAACTGTACACGACACGCAAGGCATAGGTATCAGTTATTTGTTGATCTCACTTTAGTTGGGGTTTTTAATCATACTTTTGACAACATACTAAAGCCTGAAAAGAATAGGGATAAAATATTTAAAGCAGTGGTTAACTATATACTTAAAACACGTCGCTTTGTGTTCAACTAAATTAGACCATTGATATTTTAACTATGTCATTATAAATTAATGCATTATACAAATGTCTACTTGCTTGCTTGTCTTCGTGATACTATTGAAGGTCACGGGGGTGAGTCTAGTATGTGGACTGTAATGTATTGTCCGCTAGCTTGGCCCTGGGGTGTCAGTATTGCCTAGTCATGGGGTTGAGGGTGGGGGGATTTGGCTTGATGCCCCACTTAGGGTTGAGTTTAGTGTGACACCTTTATATCACTGGTCTCCTTGCTTGCACCTGAGGTGTCAGCATTGCCTGGCCTCGGGGGTTGGTTGGGTGAGTGGTATGCATTTCAATTTATATTTTAATGTTATGTGTTTATATCACATGTACTGGTCTTTGGTCTGATTTGTTGAGCATGAAATTATTATACACATAATTTTAACATAATCATAACACAGTATGACCATTGCAAGTCCATTAAATAAGTATACAAGATTATTGGCTTGTCATTTTTGACACGTCTTTAATGATTTGTGTATATGTTTATATCCCTTTCTTGGGTTCATATAGTATTTTATGGCCTTGTTAATCCTGATTTTATCAAAGGGTCGTTGGATTCTTAATTCCTGGTGTACTTGCACATAATAATATATCATCGTGTTCCCTTTTCTTCATCGCCTTCCTGTGGTTTAAACTCGCATTGAGTGCTTATATACATATATATATTTACAAATCATCGTATAGTATTTAATATATTTATTCATCATATAAGCAAACTCAATGCACAGATAGTGGCGCACATACTTTTTCCAAAGTGAGCGCCACCTAAATTCAAAATCTGTCTGTCAGCACCATTCCATTCACCTTTTACATACCATAGAGACGTATACATACATATTGAAGAAGATGAACCGCGTAGCGAAGATGTCAACGACAGGGGCTTCCGGGCAAATGATGGAAATACAGCGGGAGATTGCCCGGCGACAGAGGAAGACGATGGTAAAGGCTGTCAAGGATTTTTGGCTGGGAGAGTTACGGGGGTGGTGCCGGCACATCGACAATCACTTCACTACGACGGCAGCCCAGAATCTCCGGGCTCTCATATCGCTGGCCAGGACGGTCAGCGATGAGGCCTGGCTCAGCCATTTAAAAACATCGATGGACGAGCTACATCCACCACAACAACAACAACTTCGTGCACAAGTGCAGCCGGAATTCGTGGACATCGATCAGCTACAACACATTCCACTAGCATCGTTTTTAGACGATCTGCCCATCTATGTGGATGAAGAAGAACAACAACAACAGCCTGGCCGGTACACATTACAGCCGTACCGGTACTTTTCCATCAGCGATTGTACGGAGTAGACAGGCAAACTCCTCCTGAATAAAACAGGGTAAACAAATTGACTTCAACGGCCCTTTTCAGGGCCAACCAAAGGCCCTTTTCAGGGCCAACCAATTACTCCGAAAGGGGGAACTTCTAACTTGGCACATTCAATTCAAATCAGGTCATACATCATGTCCTCTATATTCTATAGTATTACCAATCTCCAACTCCAAAAAACAATCCCTGCCCCCACCTCAACGGCCCTTTTCAGGGCCAACCCCTATCCCTTCCAACACACAGGGTTTTTTTTCTCAGTGTTTTAGGGCCAACCATGCAAAAATTTGGTGCAAAATATGTGGATTGTGAGTTAACCCAGGAAGGGTGGTCGCGCGGACCTCGGCGTAGGCACCTTGTAGGCCACCAATCAGCATCGACTCTAATGTTATCAATACACGTAATCATTTAACCTAGGAATTGACTAGTGTGAATTTGGTGCAAAATGAAGGGATTCTGACGACACCCAGGAATGGCGCCAATACAGTGGTGTACATGTTCCAAAGACCCATTTCAGGGCCAACCGTAATGTTATATCAATACATGCAATCATTTAACGTAGGAATTGACACTAGGTGAATTTTCGTGCAAAATATGTGGATTGTAAGTTAACCCAGGAAGGGTGGTCGCGCGGACCTCGGCGTAGGCACCTTGTAGGCCACCAATCAGCATCGACTCTAATGTTATCAATACACGTAATCATTTAACATAGGAATTGACTAGTGTGAATTTGGTGCAAAATGAAGAGATTCTGACGACACCCAGGAATGGCGCCAATACAGTGCTGTACATGTTCCAAAGACCCTTTTCAGGGCCAACCGTAATGTTATATCAATACATGCAATCATTTAACGTAGGAATTGACACTAGGTGAATTTTCGTGCAAAATATGTGGATTGTAAGTTAACCCAGGAAGGGTGGTCGCGCGGACCTCGGCGTAGGCACCTTGTAGGCCACCAATCAGCATCGACTCTAATGTTATCAATACACGCAATCATTTAACATAGGAATTGACTAGTGTGAATTTGGTGCAAAATGAAGAGATTCTGACGACACCCAGGAATGGCGCCAATACAGTGCTGTACATGTTCCAAAGACCCTTTTCAGGGCCAACCGTAATGTTATATCAATACATGCAATCATTTAACGTAGGAATTGACACTAGGTGAATTTTCGTGCAAAATATGTGGATTGTGAGTTAACCCAGGAAGGGTGGTCGCGCGGACCTCGGCGTAGGCACCTTGTAGACCACCAATCAGCATCGACTCTAATGTTATCAATACACGCAATCATTTAACATAGGAATTGACTAGTGTGAATTTGGTGCAAAATGAAGAGATTCTGACGACACCCAGGAATGGCGCCAATACAGTGGTGTACATGTTCCAAAGATCCTTTTCAGGGCCAACCGTAATGTTATATCAATACATGCAATCATTTAACGTAGGAATTGACACTAGGTAAATTTTCGTGCAAAATATGTGGATTGTAAGTTAACCCAGGAAGGGTGGTCGCGCGGACCTCGGCGTAGGCACCTTATAGGCCACCAATCAGCGACGGGCATTATTCGGTTTACCGTACATTGATACTAATACCTGGGCGCTGTTAGTAGGAAGTTTTTCCATTGACTCAGTGTAATTTACCTATTGTTACCTAGGTGTGTGTGTGTGTGTGTGTGTGTGCATGTGCAGGACTTGGTGTTATTTTTGTGCTTTCAGTTAGAAGTTCTCTTTCGAAAACATTGGTTGGCCCTGAAAAGGAACTTTGGAAAGTGTTACGACACTTTTACGAGCGGTAGATTCTCTTCACCCCGGACACCTGCTTCCTACACACGGGACACTTGATCTTTAAATGCTGTTGGTTCGTTTCAGTACAGTGGCACATGTCTCCTATACAGGTTAGGGTCACCCAGCATTCTTCACATAGGCATAAATGCCCGCACGGAAATAGGGCGTACAGGCTTTCCTCGTTGGTACACACGCTACAGTTTGATTTACTTTCTTCCTTATCTAGGTCTTGTTGTAGTTTAAACTTCACAGCGACCGCGTGATCCATGTCTTCCTGCATTTCAATAATCCGCGCGTTCAGGCGGGTTACCTCGGTCCAAGAGCATGGTGGTGGTAAAGAGCATGGTGGTGGTGTTGTTGTTGTTGTTGTTTCGGTAGCCACTGTATTTGCTGTGTTTAACCACTCTAGGTCGGGCAGTTCTTCATCATCCGTAGGTACATCCTCATCTTCTTCCATTGCCAACCTCCTGACCTCTTCGTCCTGTTCTTGACTTTGCCGTCT
Organism: Hanleya hanleyi; assembly: GCA_036873755.1. Classification (NCBI taxonomy): domain Eukaryota; kingdom Metazoa; phylum Mollusca; class Polyplacophora; order Lepidopleurida; family Hanleyidae; genus Hanleya; species Hanleya hanleyi. The sequence continues at coordinate 9,898 of JAVTVY010001203.1, forward strand.
CAACGTAGTATCGGCAATATTGTGTATCCGCTCCAAGCTTGTAATTATTGTGATACCATCGCCATGTTCTTCACTCGTAATCATCTCTCTATGTTCTCTAGGATCGTTGAATAACCTTCGTCTTGTACCCATGATTGTAGTTGTCAATGAATACACCCCACCCTTAAAAATTATACCCTTTTATACGTTTTTCTATCCAACATGGCCGCCTAAAAACATTCGAAAATGGCCGCCGTGTTCGAAAATGGCCGCCACGTTCGAAAATGGCCGCCTAAAAACATTCGAAAATGGCCGCCACGTTCGAAAATGGCCGCCTAAAAACATTCGAAAATGGCCGCCACGTTCGAAAATGGCCGCCTAAAAACATTCGAAAATGGCCGCCACGTTCGAAAATGGCCGCCTAAAAACATTCGAAAATGGCCGCCACGTTCGAAAATGGCCGCCGCGTTCGAAAATGGCCGCCTGTCAATCACACCCCTTTTAAAACATGGCGGATTAACCGCCATGTTAACCTTAGCCTCCATGTTAGAGCCATGCATAGCTGTACTCGCATTTGCCTGCACACTGTATAGCGCTGTGTTACCGTAGCCGGTGTAATACGATAAAAATTCCTTCTTTTTCTTTTCGATAAACGTGCTGCAATTTTCAGGGTCACATTATAAAATACCTGATGTATTTTTACGGAGGAAAACCGATTTATTTCAAGTGTACTGCGTTTTCCATACTACCCTACTCAACGTTACGGGTCTAAAAATCGATAAAAGGATTAAAAATAGCGAGTTCGCTTGCCGCTAGCCTTCTGAAATTTTCAATACTGCACGATGAGTTCCCCTAATTCAAGTTGAAATAAATTGTATACGTCCACTCGCATTTATTGCAAAATCACATCGGTTTAAAGTTGCAAAACAAACACACAAAAATTTCTGCCTAGGCCAGCGCAAAGATATGATATAAAGATTACGCTCACGTCCGCGCGTTACACTATAAATAGCGCGCAGTATTTAGTGATTCATTCACAATTATGCCACTCTGTATGAGACGTGGAGAAGCTTTTCATTTTACCAGTGCAAATTCACCAGCTTATTACACCGTTTTTGACCCGCCTGAGTCCACAGTCATGGAGTCATCCCTGTCTGAAGCTCAAACCATGGATATTGAGGATATTGACAACCTGTTACAAGAGTTCATGATAGATGATCAACTACAACCGCTAGAGAACATCGATATGGTACATGATGAGCCATGGCTGGATGATATTATACAAGACCTATTTAAAGATGAAGAACAACCACAGGGCGGCGATAATGAAGACCGCCCAGGAGCACAAGTCACACCGGATGTTACGGCACTGGAATATCAACGATTTGACCAAATTGACGCCGTGCTAGAAGATATCTACAAACAACAACATCAAACCCAAGCCCAAGACCAAGAAACAGAAAGGGGAAAAGAAGAAGAGATGGGTATTTTACAGCCACAAGCAACAGAAAATGTCCAACAAGACCAAGAAAATATAAAAAAAGAACAACAAGAAATGGGACATTTACAGCAGCAGCAGCAGGAAGACATCGTGTACTACACTGCTGTCATAGCAAGAAGACTGGCGCCAGACACAGAATGCAAAGCAGCACAATATTTACGCTGCGTGGAATGTTGTAATAACTACGCCAAATACGCCATTTTTCCCTGTGGCCATCAAGCCTTGTGTATAGGCTGTATACACCGACATGCCCGAATAACAGAGCCTACGCATGATATCATCCCCATAGTGTGTAAACTGGTAGTGTTGAAATGCCCGGTGTGTAGTGTGAGAGGGCCACCCGACCTGGTCCCAAACATGTAACCCCTTACATGTTCCAAAGGCCCTTTTCAGGGCCAACCAATGTTTTCGAAAGAGAACTTCTAACTCAAAGCACAACACCAGCTCCCATCACCACACTCAATGAACACTAACACTCATTTTTGAATTTTCTACTATTTTTATTAACACAATAGAATGAATGTGTTCACCACAGTAAAACTCTGGGTATTGAATTTTTTAATACAATTATACGCTATGAAGGCGCTTCAACGCGCATAGAATGAACATAGAGAATGAACATAGAGAATGAACATAGCATGTAGGAATACGATAATATCTGAATGTTTTCAATGCAACAAGACTTGAAAATGTTCAATATTTATACAACAAGATTAACACAATAGAATGAACGTCTTCACCACAGTAAAACTCTGGGTATTGAATTTTTAATACAATTATACGCTATGAAGGCGCTTGAATGACCGTAGCATGTAGGAATACGGTAAATGTGTGAATGTTTTCAACACAAGACTTGAAATGTTCAATAGTTATGCATCAACGTAGCATGTAGGAATACGGTAAATGTCTGAATGTTTTCAACACAAGACTTGAAATGTTCAATAGTTATGCAACAAGACTTGTTTGAACTCATCATCGTCTTTCCGCCCCTGGTGCACGTAGATGTAGGTAGCAATCTGTTCACGTGGAATTCTGGGAGCGCAGGCAGCTTCCAACGCCAGGGCAATTTGCTCCTCGGTCACGTCCTGTAGTGCCTCAGTGATCAGCGCGTATGATGGTATTATATTGTCCAGACACGTATGCATGTTTATCGGACTGTTGTTCACACAGCCTGCACATGCTTCGATACGCAAGTGTCGAATGCGAGGTCTGACATGATCCAGGAATGTGTCGATGTACTTCTTACAAATATACTGAGTCACCTGGTCAGACAGGGCTTCATGAATTATAGCTGTGAGACTCTGCAACTTCCGCCACGCCGTTATTTTCAAGGTGACACCCTGAGGACAAGGAACACGCTGTTGCGTATCTAACCTCATTTTCCATTTCCGTATATGCACCAGGAGCTGGTCGTTGAATGTACCACAGCTGACAAAGATGTCGTCACCCACATAAAATTTCACCTCGTCACGCGCCTGCTGGTCAATGACTGCATCGAGGGGGGAATCAATGGTCTGTAGTTTTAGCCAGGTGTCGTACGTTAAGGCGATATTGCTAGCTGGTCTGTCGTTAAAGGCCGGTACGTTAAAATGCACTTCTTCGTCTTTGACACTCACAGTTAAATAGGCTGAGAGCTCCCAAATGTTGGTGTGGGCTGTCTGGTAGGCCTGCTGGATAATGTTATTGATCTGCTGCACAGACATAGGAAGTTGCACCTCTTCTTCTTGTTTCACTGGCTCAGGCACTTGCTCAGGTATTTCTAAAGGTGTTAGTCGAGACCGCTTGGGTCGTGCACCGCGTTTGGCAGGTGTACGCTCTTGGGTGGTGTGCGTGGCTAAGATATCATCATCTTGTACAACGTGGGCTTGAAGTAGATCTGCTAGTTCTTCATTTCCCGTCTTCTTCAGCGCCTCCACGAAGGCTAGAAATGCATAGGGGGTAGAGCGCAGTAGACCGTCGATGAGGGCTCTGTTTTGTGCTGAAGTGGTTTTCTCAGCCATGATATCTTCGACACGCTGTTTCAGGAGTATGTTTTCCTCCATAAGCAGATCACATAGTTCGGCCACATGCTGCATCTCATCAATGAGGCGAACACGGTACTTTCGAAGCTTCACTAAAAAGTATGACTCCATGACTGTGGACTCAGGCGGGTCAAAAACGGTGTAATAGGCTGGTGAATTTGCCCTGGTAAAATGAAAAGCTTCTCCACGTCTCATACAGGCAAACAGGCAGGTAGGCAGACAGGCTGGCTAGTGGTCAGGCAGGCTAGTGGTCAGGCAGGCAGGCAGGCAGGCAGGCTGGTCAGGTCAGGTCAGTAAGGTAGTGCAATGAATACACCCCACCCTTAAAAATTATCCCCTTTTATACGTTTTTCTATCCAAGATGGCCGCCTAAAAACATTCGAAAATGGCCGCCACGTTCGAAAATGGCCGCCGCGTTCGAAAATGGCCGCCGCGTTCGAAAATGGCCGCCTGTCAATCAAAAACATTCGAAAATGGCCGCCAAAACGTTCGAAAATGGCCGCCACGTTCGAAAATGGCCGCCGCGTTCGAAAATGGCCGCCTGTCAATCACCCCGTTCGGAAATGGCCGCCTAAAAACACAACCCTCTTCCCAGGCGGATGAATACAGTCTCAATAGAGTCCCTCTTTGACGGACCTAGTTGCACTTGATGACCCCTCACCGCCACAATCCCGCCGCAAATTACCTCTATATAGGGGTCAAAACATGTTCAATTTACGCATTTTTCGATTTTAAAAATGGCCGCAACAAATAGCCGCCATTTTCCCTCAGGGCCGGCACCTGATCACTACTTACGCCACATTCCCGCCACAAATTACCTCTACGTCCGGGTGAAAACATGTTTAATTTACGCTTTATATACTACTACGCTTAAAACCTTCGATCAGTCTCACAGGCATGACAGGGTGATCGACCAGCTGATTCTGAATCCTACTCCATATGCTCAGTATATTCAGCTATTAACTGTACGGTAATACTCAATATACTTAAAACCTAGGCCATTTTATCAACTTCTTCCAGTATATCCGAAATTCCCTTCTGGAACAAGCTTATCCTGTTTATTTGGTGTCATTTTGTATCTACATGTGGGCACATACATTGTATACGTATCGGTACTTTTGATACAATAAATTGAAATTGTTCACATAGAAGAGTACCGGTAACTGATTCTAATAGAAAGGTGTGAAGCAAAGCATTTTTATGTGAGATGTCCAAAAGAAACAAACTGGACTTCTCCACAGGTATGGATGGGCTACTTGTTGTTTGATGTCAGATAGCTTCCCTTGGAATGGAACTTTATTCTCATTTGAGAGGGCTTCTGCAAAGGTATGGAATAACTCCTGTTTTAACATCAAGTTGCTTTAAACATGTTAAATAGGCAAGCTTCTCTAGAAAATGCATGTTGACGGATTACTGTCTCATTGATTTCAATTCAATATTTAAACTATTCACTATCCTGATGTCGATTGTTTGCATTCACTGGTAAAATTCTTGATCGCGGACATTGAGTCCACTAACGATATAATTGAAATAAATTGTTTTATTTCATTCGAGAAGAAAGTAACAATAATCATGGAGTTAAATTTTACTTATTTAACTCCATGCAATAATTGACAAACACGGTATAACAATCGGACCGTCCCATAAGAAATTAACACTAATGAACCATACAATGCCAGTAAACACACACACACATATAAAAATAAAGGCGTAAGTGACTACAAATTATGCTCTTACAATAGCAAATTATCTGTAGATAATAAAAGAATATAGGCCTATAATAGTGAGATCCATAATAATTCTTATGCATTGATCACATAATCAATAAGCCGGCCTTGATCGTTTGTGGATTAGCGTAGACTGCCAAAAAAGGTGGGGGGGTGTACTCGATTGGACTGGAAATAGGAAAAAATGCCAAAATTAGTGATTTGGTAACAGAGGACTGCTTCTCGCTTGTTTAAACGTGAAAGTCGTGTATGTACAGTCGGAGACAAAAGGAAATGCATTTGTGGTTCTTCGTCAGCATTGGTCAAGAGGGTTCCCGATATCGTTGCATTGAGGCCCGAAAGGAGACAACCTATACACAAGCTAATAATGGCTTATATCATGATGAACAGTTCTATTCTCTTCATTCCGCCAGCATGACACATGCAGTTTAATAAAGTAGAAAAGTAATTAGTACTGATTCTGGAACATAGATACAAGCAAATTAATGTTGAACTTCAAAAAGCAGATTTAGACTTCCCCCATTCGGTTCTCCGCCCATTGCAAAATAACAACATGGCTGCCGTTTGACTGTTTGCAGGTGGTCGCGCAGCGTGTGCTAATTTTTGTGTTGCCTTGTCAACCGATGTAGGACGAACACTGATAACAAATCATCAGATCGAAGTCATAAACTGTACCTAAAATGGCAGAATCTGGTGTTGATATTGTTTCCGAGATGGACAAGAGCTCCACGATTGTCACCTCGAGTTTGGAAGCGAGCACAGATTCTATCCCGTTGGACGACGGTGACATGGCACACGAAGGGATCAGCCTGCTGCTAAATAACAAATTTTTGGAAGCAAAAGAACTATTCCAAACACATAAGTGAGTGACATCAATGAATTCGGTTGATGCTGTTTATAAAGTTGTCTTGGTTGTCTCTCAAAATAGTACAAAAATAAATCCTCAAAATAAATCTAAACTGAATCAAACAGAAAAAATCCTGCAAAGTCATCATGCTGATTCATTGATCATGGTCATGGAGTTTGAAAATTCATTTTCCAGGCTCAGCATGCCTCATCCTCGCGAGCCAGTGTATCGATCGATCTGTTTTAGTATCAATACACTGGCTTGGTTAGTTGCCCATACGAGTTCTGGATATAAATAGATCAACAGGTTTCGGGAGTAGTAAAGAATAGGAGCCATGTACAGCCATAGTATGTATGTGGAATGAGTCATGAATGAAATTTTCCTAAAATCCTCACAATTGCAACCGTTTATCCTCTCCGAATGATTCTTTTCAATATTGAAATAGTTGGAAAACGGTTGCAATTGTGAGGATTTGAGGAAAATTTCATTCATGACTCATTCCACACACGGGTTACTATGGCTCCTATTCTTTACTACTCCCGCAAAAACCGCAGGCTTGGGATACCGACATGCTAATTCAAAACAAGCGCGGGGGATGAAATGTACGAGATTGTATAATAGAGGCACCGACTCCAGAACTGATTTGAATCACCAAAAATGTCCAGGTAAACCCTCTGCGAGGATTTCGGATTTACCTGGACTTGTGCAGATGAGCATGCCTTGGAAGTCGTGGAAAACTTTCCAGTTGAACTTCCATTGTCCAATACATTTAGTAAATTCTGGCCTTATATTTTTCATTTCTTACTATTTGTTATTATTATTTTTTTTTTTTGCTTCTTATTGGGTGAGTAGTTCTCTTCCCACTAAAGGAGAAACCTAGCTCCAAATCATTTAGGAGGCCAACAATCACAATCACGATCATCTCAACTGGTACTCTATTCTGGAGTCTTTTCTCTCGCACCTGTTCTGTTTCCCCTCGAATCCCCTTAACTTTCTAATGTTCTTGTGGCGCACTGACACAAACCCACATGACTAATATTGACGTAACTGAATATTGTCTAGGGCACATCACAACATCATTCACTGTTTTTGGTTAATTCACGCATGCATGTCTAACTTCGAAAAGGACTGTCGCTCGAGGGGGAAACAGAACAGGTGCAACAGAAAAGACTCCAGAATGGAGTACCTGTTGCGATGATCGTGGTTGTAAGCATACCATACTCCTTCCCAAGTATTTAAGGTACCGTACATGATTTGACACTTGGTTGACCAATTCGTAACCCGAAGTTCTAAGATGGTGCGCAACATTTTCTCGCCGATGTCGGCCTCCTAAATGATTTGGGGCTAGGTCTTCCCTCCTTTTGTGGGGATAGGTCTAAATTAAATACGACAACAGTGACGGTATCAAATGGTCAGTACTGTAGATGTAGCTGATCCAATGCTGCTCAGTTACCATTAATTTACCATATTGGTGTGGAGGCCCTACTCCCACCAAATGAAACAACACCAATTTGTTTGGCTGTGTCAACTGCTTGAAAATTTCTCATCAGAGCTAGTAGAGCACAAACCATCGATTCTAACCTGATTTTTGCAGTAGGATATGTGATGTTTTCTCCATTTAATTCCATATGTCATGGTATAAAAAAGGCAATATTATTTAGCTGATAATTTGGTGTAATAATAGTGTGAAATAATAATTTTCTGTTCCATTTCCAGTCTGGCAGAAAAGTCATCATTATACACACAAATTGGCCTACAAGTTAACCTGTCCAGAAAGATCACAAGGCTAAACCTCCGTGTAGTCATTTATATATAAATGATCACCTCACGTAGGGACAATGGGAATGAATGGAGACAATGGATAGGTAGCTCGGTTGCTTTCTTCATCATGATTGTGAATGATTACATGTGTGGTGCATTTCAAAGACCATGTATGTTTATTCAACCAAGAACACCTGCACCCAAAGCTGAAGAAATGTAGATCAGTTTTCAGCCAATCAGAAACAGCGGTGGCTAAATTCATCGGGATGCTCTATCAAAATTTCATAGACTACATGACATGACATGAAGTGACAATTTAAATTGGTTAGTGAGAAATGACATGCTGATTCGAATTCTTGATGAGAACGTCTTTGGTATAAGTCAAATGTCAAAACAACATTCAAGCTGCATGGCTATCGACATCTACATGTACATTGTTAGATTGGCTATCCACATCCAGGTGTAATGCAACTCAGGCATATCAGGGGAACAGGCAGTTGCTGCCCACTGGACTCACCATGGCAAACAGGCACTGGCAAATCTCGGTCAAGATTTAATGTGACTGCATTGACACAGATGATAATATAAAATTATAACTTCTTCAGAGTCATTAACAGTACTGGGTGTACCGTAGCTTTACCCAGTTTGAGTGCCAAAATCAAATGCTGGAAGCGAAGGAAAAACCACCAAGCCGGATCAAGAACTAAATCTTGTGTCGCATTGATAGTATGAAGAATGAAACTCAAAAATATATTAATGGTTACTGTCCACTAAAGTCCTTTATTAGGTGAATCTGTCGAGATGTGATTAGAACTGAGTAGGCGTCCCTTTTTTGGCCCCCCTACTATGAACGAAACAGTCCAAAACAGCTGCCCACTTTCCATGAAATATATGTGAAACGCTGTCGCTTTTTGTGGCCACCTACTTCCATGTCTTCTGCCTGCTACATGTACCTCAAAACTTAGTGACATCCCTGATCTGTCGCGGTTTTTCTATGGGCTCATGCAGATGAGTGAATTTTAGATGTTCTTCATATTGGAAGTAAATAAGCTTATACCTATTTATATCGGAAATACATGTACCTCTTATATTATATCTATGAAATACAAGTGCATAATTCTCACTCTTAGACTAAAACAGATTACTCTACCAATCATGACAATTGGCTGGCTAGTACATGTGATGTACAAGATTTGCTCACTGCAGATATCCACACATCAAATGAACGACTGTAGATGGATATCGCATTATTTGGTGGTACATAGTTACCAGTGTTAGATTCACCTTTCCTATATACATATATCAGCCTTCATGCACAACTTTGACCTCATCTTGAAAAAAGGAATGTAAGCTCTATATAAGCTTACTCAGATTGAACATGAACTCCCAGGTCTTGAGAGCTGACATTTTACGTCCCTGCTCGTTTGCTGATTTCACAATCTGTTGGTTTTTAAAATATTTTTTTATGCATGTAGGGGGAACAACTCTGGAATAGAAAATTCTAATTCTCAATTATGAAAGTGTTGCCCCCCTTAGAATAATCCTTGTTTGCTGACCAGCCACATGTGTATCATCTTTTGTTTAACAGGTATCTTAAAGTAGTGTTTGTTCATGGGTGGACAGTACTGGTAGTCTTTTAATTAGTTAGTGTTAGGCCAAATAAAAAAAGATGTGTTCTTGTTAACCAACCATCCCTAGATTCACCATGATGAACCTGGAAGATTTTCCTACATTCAAGAAAAAAAGTGTTACAAATTCGTCAAAATATGCACAAACACTTAAAGTATACCAAATGATCACCACACTCCATATTTTTGTTGTAAATTGTTGTAAGAGACTATAATTTGACATTTAAGAGCGGTTTACTGCTTTTTGGAATGGTCGAAGTTAAATAAAAATAAACATGAAACCCTCCATTACCACACCTGTTTTGAAATGATGAAGGCTGTGACCTGTTTACTCATGACGTCAGAGTCTGATTACGATCTTTCGTAGCGAGCAATCGTAGCGAATATTCCAGGCAACATTCCCATTGTAACGGCAACGTCACAAAGCTCAAATGTAATACCTTTGTTGAAGTCGTGATGATGTCATTCTCAATTGTTGTGCAATGCCCATCGCAACAGGATGTCCGACATAACCAACTATGTACAACATGATCATAATCAGACTTTGACGTCCTATTTTCACCATATTTGTTTTATTGGGTGGAAAAATCAAGTTTTATGTCGTTTTTCATAGAAAAAAATATCAACTTGTTCTTTACAGAGTTGCACAATATGTTTTCATACAAAGTGTGAAGGGGGTATTTTGTAGAAAGTTTAACTAAAATAGCTGCAGATCTGCAGTTTTCATCAGACGATTTTTTGGACACAATATTTGTGAAATTTTTTTACATGTATCTGCAGCCAGAACTTTATTCTGAGAAAAAAAATAAAAAAAATAATGAGTTCATACCTACGTACCTACCCCAACTTTGTTGTCGCATTATCACATCTTTTTGTATTTAGCCATATTCATCTTTTTTAATATCTTGAACAAAAAATGGATCATTTTGACAAATGTATGAAGCATTAATGTATGTGTTGGCAAGAGTATTCTAGCTCTCCATATTTTTCTCCCATTTCAGAAATTCCAGTCCAATGATGCATTTTGGTTCCAGTTTAGTTGTTTTCATGGTAAGATTGTATGCATTTTTAGCTCGCCGTATACGAAGTAGGCGAGGTATTGGGAGAGAGAGGGGGAAAGTGGCGGTGGCGGTGTCCGGTTAAGTTTTTATGTTTAGCACAACGTTAGACTCAAGCTGGAAGGTTAATGTTTTTTGTTTAGGCTGGACTTAGAATAATTTTGACTTCTTTTGGACTCTGAAAGATTTCTGGGTTAATGTTTTCTGTTTAGGCTGGACTTAGAATAATTTTGACTTCTTTTGGACTCTGAAAGTTTTGTGGGTGAATGTTTTTTGTTTAGGCTGGACTTAGAATACTTTACTGCTTGAAAAAAAAGGTGATCTTTATTTCAAGTTTTATAATATAGTTCATTTTTCAATCCAACTTCTACATCACTGACAAAGAAGTCAAATTTTTATAACAATATGTCTTGTCATTGCCAGTGATGTGCAACCTGAAGGGCTCGATCTTTATGCGAAGCTGCATGTTATTGACAAAACCCAAAACGGCGAGCTGCCGGGTTACACATAACCCTTGTTACATGTACCAAGCTAGGCTCATGTTTATAGAAATCCTGAATGAGGCTAAAAATCTTTACATGCCAATTTGTAATGCTTTATCATTAATTAATCAATTGAGCTTGCCTGATTTCACTCTCTAAAATCTTTATAATAGAAATAGTTGATTATCTCCAAGATTTTGGGACAATATTTGGATTTTTCCAATAAATTTGATCACCCCCTGATTTCACTTCCTGTGATTGAATTATTAGAGGGATTACCATCATGACCATCTATAGCACTAAACACAAAAAAACTTGAATTTGCATTTCACTTTAAACTTTATTTATAGGAGGGGCTGATGTCGTTTGAAGAGGAAAGCTTGGAAACCGCAATGAAGGCATTACAGGAAACGGAAAAGTTATGCGAACTGGGAAATGGTTTTGTCAACTCTGTGAGGCGCAAACTTAGCCGAAAGAAGATGCCTCTTGTAAGTTTGTCAGATGCCATGGTTACTGTCATGCCCTGTGATATAACTGTAGTTTCCACACCTTGATTTTTTAAACACGAGAGGTTAATGGTGGTTTCTCAAAGTATGGGGGGTGTCTGGTTCCATGCTGCCTCAGCCATCTTGGTCATGACAATGTCTTTTGCCAGTCTCTGAGCAGGGCTATTCTGGTATATGAATGTGCGGAGATCACACTAAAACTCAGCCCACACAATTCGGAAAACTCGACTCGGCAAAAATTATGTCATATTAAAATAATTCCTATTTAACACCATGTTAAATAGTGCTGGGGTGGACTGATTATGCCACGGCATTTACCTCAGCGATTGCTGATTGCTGAGCCCATCATGATTAGTTGCCAACAAAATGTTAACCTCATTAGTGCAAGAGCAGTGGGGTTTTTTCATCAATAATTGATCATTGTTTTAAAATAAAAATCGAAAGATCTTGCATATCTTTTGCAGTGTGAAATGATATATCCTTGTATTTATTGTCCCGCCGACACCTCGAAGCGGCTATATGTATATTTTAGAGGTTTATCTGTGCGTCCTTTTGTGCATGCATGTGACCGTCCATCCGTCTGTCGATGTTGTTCATCCCAAATGTTGTGAATGCAATAGCTCAGTAACATAGGTCCATGGCTAGAGCAATGATCTTTGTACAATGCTGTCTTATGGGTTCCTCTAGGAAAAGTTCATTCAGAACTGACCTTGACCTATTTTCAAAGGTCACAGAGGTCAAAATATGAATAGCAGTGAAAGTCCCTTGTGAACACATATCTAAGGAACAAACAGAGAGCTAGAGTCTTAATATTTTGCACAAAGCTGTTATGGGGTCCTCGAGGTCAAGTTCACTCGGGACTGACCGTGATCATATCTTTATATATTTCCAGCTTCACCAAAGCATCGAAGACAAAATCCAGCGAGAAGTGATCGTGGCGGACTCTATTCTCTACCAGGCCATTCTTACATTCCTCAACCAGGACATTCCAAGCTACGTGAAAGGCGGATGGCTCCTGAGAAAAGCCTACAAAATCTATGAACGACTCCACAAGAATATCGTTCAAATGCAGCAAAAGCACCTGTTGTTCAAGGGAATGGAGAAAAATGAGTTGACCAATAGCGCCACAGATGGTAACGAGAATGAACTAACCGAAGACACGCTCGCCGAATTAATGGCTGCCGTTAACTTTGGTTACGGAGCTCTCCAGCTGTCCATATCACTCGTCCCACCGAAAATCCTTAAAATCATCGAATTTCTAGGATTTGAAGGTGATAGGGAAGCAGGGTTGTCTGCCCTTGATTACACGAGTAATAGCAGAGACATGAGGGCGCCACTAGCTATGCTGGGCGTACTGTGGTACCACACGATCCTACGACCGTTCTTTGCATTAGATGGATCAAATGCCGCTGCAGGTACGTCAGTTAACAAATGGAAGAAAATCTGTGTATTGTACACCATGAAGCTATGTGTACATAGGCATCCATACATGTATATCACATAGTCTGTGGATAGATGAAGTCTGTGATCAACATTGTTGTTGATCTTTCACTAGTTCACATGTGAAATTAGGCTTGGTTACGTTGCTTGTTTCGAGAATTTGATTATGATAGTCATATCGGTTAGGAGGAATAGGGTACGTTGTTCGCTTCATCAACACTTCATTTCTCCCTCTCTCTCAACAGACTCCACCAGGATATCATTTATATCATTATACATGGCATAATATGCTCAACACTCCTGGGATCTTAAACACCACTATCCACCTGCTGCCCCAACCCGTAACCACATTATACAGGTATTGTATTAGTGCATGGGAAGCCGTAATTATATATTCATGTATGCTTGCAGGATGCCATAGTCTCGAGTCCTAAACTCAATAGATTTGAGCTTCTTCCCTTACCTCCTATAAACATAATACGAAGCATTGCCTCACCTCATAATCCCATATATTCTGAACATGTTTCTTCCAGGAGTGCCAGAAGCTGAGGCCATCTTGGATGCCAGAGAGAAGGATTACCAGAATTCCTCTTTATTCCTGTTCTTCCGAGGTCGAGTTCAACGTATTAAGGTAAAAATAAAGTACAGTAAAAAATCCCTAATAATTCAATCACAGGAACTAAAACTTCTCTCCATACAATCAGGGGGTGATCAACGTTCAAAGGTCATGAATATCATTTACTTGATAATCTATTCTTCGTTATTTTAATGATTTTAGAGGGCGGCAGATCAAATTTAGTGGCATGACTGTTTTGATTTTGGCCACAAGTGCCAACCGCCAAACAGGGTTATCTCCCTTTATGCCGTGTCGATCAACCATGCCTTCAGTCACTTACTGAGGGCGAAAAACGCCCTTGCATTCTCCACACAGTGGCTCTTCACCAAAAAATGTAGCCTTTGACAGAGATCTAAAGTTCAAGATTATCCGAACTGGTCTGTATTGCAACAACTTGACTTAACCAAAATTAATCAACTGCAGCGCATTTGGTGGATCCGGCAGACAAAACAAAACAAACAATCAGTGAATAATTAAATACTGTTTACCTCTTTACAACAACAACACTACATCAAAGCTAACAACGGTTTGTTTGAAAAAAACAACATTTGTTTCTCGGTATCGGATGCTCACGCATATTCACATTTGAAAAATTTAATATTTTAGTATATAGTATGTTGATAAGGACTGTTTCGCTGGTAGGATTCAGGTTTTGTGAAATGTTTTGGTACAGGGCTTTATGTACAGTGAATGAAGGCAGGGTTGGTCAACATTCGCCCTCGGACAACCCTGTTTGGAGGTTGAAGTGGTTCTTCCTCCAACCCTAGGTACCCCAAAATATGATCGGTCCTTATCCATAGATGTAATGTGATTATGTCGCGATTAGATAAATGTATGTACCTTCCTAGTGGTTACAGTGTTAATAATAATATACATGTATGGAATCTCTCTAAAAATTTGATATAACTTTACACTATGTAGAAGCCAATTCCCCAAAATATTCTGCCTATTTTCAGCCCTGATTGTTCAAAACAGTTGGCAGTTGGAGTGCTCTTAACGATATTGACAAAAGAAAATGTCATTCCACTCTTAAGTTTTTTAATTAATTCTGTCGAAATGCAGTCTAAAAGTGATTGAATTATTAGAGGGATTACCGTAGCTAGTTCACAAAGTATATTATACTCTTCAGCTAACATGTACGGTAGTGGATTTCTTATTGGAAACTCAATATTTTGAATATTTTCTTATGTTACTCATATACATTTATTTGAGAACTTAAATTTGAAATCAACCCGACTTCATACATCAGCCTGTCAAGGAGCTCAAAAATGAGCCTGAGAGGCATCAATTATTGAGCTTATGAGGCGTCTTATAATGTGCCTAAGAAGAGACATTTGATATGTTTTAGATGAGCTGTATAATGGTATTTTGTGTAATTTTATCTGAATTGCAGAGAGAAACAGATGCATCACTGTCGACATACAACACAGCATTAGAACTGGCGGCTGACCAGAGAGAGTTACAGCTGATGTGTATTTATGAGATAGGTTTGTAAAATGGTTAACAAATTCAACCCAGGAGAAGTTGGCATGGTTGAGCTCAGTGCATTGATTAAAATGAAGGAAAACAGACTGTAAAAAATGTTGATATTTTTGGCATACCGATAACATATGAAAGATTAAGATCAAATTGACGAGCCATCAATCACTACAACCAGGTTTTGTGAGAATATAAATATCATGTAGTCTTGCATCTAGAATTTATAAATTTGTTGAAATTTCTTTCTCATACTTTTGTACCTTCATGCAATGGCGAACATGCAGAATACCGTCCATCCAATCAGATTCTGTAATTGTCACTTTGTGTTTGTTAATTTTAGCCCTGTGAACCAATCGGCTATCAGAACTAGTATGTCTGGTTTTTCTTTTGATCCAGTCAGTCAGTTTTGACTAGAGCAATCACTCTGGCTTCTCTCTGTTCCCCATTGAGGGGTGCGGATAACTGCACCCCTTGATTTCAGAGAGAAAAAACATTTTCAATGAAAAGTGTTATTTAGAAGTAACTCATGAAATCTTGCTTTCAATCATGCTGATCTTTTCTGGGGCTGTTCACTTTTACAGTTTATCATATTTGGCCATACACAAACTCTGTAACCTCATGCCGAATACTTTTCTTGGTAGACTCTTCTACAGTAGTACAGATGCACTGTCGAAGATCCTACTTGTTAATAATAGAACTTCAATCAGAGGTTTTCCTTTTACAGTCCTGTTTAGTGGGTACAATTAGGGCAAACTGGTTACAACAGCAACAAGTCTCCTGACACAGTTTTGCTGATGTGCATTGTGTATTCTGTATGAAAAATAGCTGACCATTCATAACATACAGACATTCTGGATAGTGGTGAACCTAGCTAACCCTTTTCTTTTCACGCACAAATCATTCGAATGGTTCTCCTCACACCATTGGGAGGGTGATTTATTACTCCCCTCCAGTTTTCAAAAGTGATGGTCTGCTGGTTTTATTGTACAATTCACCCATTGACGGTCCTTTGTGGATAGACCTCATACATGTACAGAATTACTGTAGGCCTACCCCTAGCATGTCTAGGCTACAATGACAATATAATCTCACATGTTGAAGGAGCTGCCAAGTTCTGATTTCCAGATCTGTGGGACTCGCTTGTGTAATCTGACATCTCCATTTACTGTGTGTCACTTTTCCGGATTTTATTCCAGAAGACTCCCATTTAATTACCCAGGTGATTTTGGAAAAGATTTTCCTGGAGGTCACAGCAGATTTCTGGTAACTCAGTGAAGTTCCATGACACTTAACAGGTCTGCTATTTTCATTACAGTCACACAATTATTGTATTCATGGTTCATTGGTAATAAAATATTTCATATTTTAATTCCAGGCTGGTGTCAATTGCTCAAGCTGAACTGGAGTGAATCTCTCCGATGTTTTCTCAGGTAAGCTAACCATAATTCGCAACTTGTCTGGGATCTCTGGTGGTAGATATTCTCTTGACAATGAGCACCATATTGAAAATCAAGAGGTCATGTGATCCATGTTGTTTGGAGCGATGTTGGACAAGTCAACTGAGGAGGGGTGTCAGATAGAGTTTTGAACCCAGGGGAGATAATTTGTACTTCTGAATCGGATTACCTTCCCTCAAATGTATGAGTTTTCAATGACTTGCCGATCAACAGTTCATGCATCTGCAATATTAGTTTGATTTTGAATCATGCATGCTAGGCGATTCCGGAACGTTACATCTGGAGATTCATAGGAAATTAATGTTGTTGGTCCCCGAGCATACAATCGGTACGCTTCGTAGATTTCCGCTCGGCGGCCCGGAACGGTAGGCTAACATGTTATTACCAGATTACAGCAACTTGATATTGAAAAGTCCTGGTATTTACTTCTCTCCGGGAACTGTGGCAACACTACATGTTAATGTTATATTTTAAAAAAGGTGTGATGTGATATATGGGTTGTTCCAGATCAATCTTCTTGAGTAATAGTCCTGCATCTCTAACCAGGTGACCTACTCATATGACCGATCAACGGCCATCATTTTACTATGGCCTCAACTTACGATGTAATTATGGGATAACGTGCAATGGCTGCCGCACAGAGAGCTTGCAGGTTCGTTTCCAAATAAAGAATTCAAAATTTAGCCGCATGCCATATAGCAACTGTGATAGTACACCTAGGAACAACTGTCCTGGGGTCCTTTTGTATGACAGAGTCTACCGGAGCGACAGCGTCTACCGGAGCGACAGCGTAAGGCACTGCTGTCACCATGGCGACAATATTCCAGCTAAAAGTACATGGGATGGCGAAAAGGCACTTGGTGTGTTGCAAGGACTTCTTACTGTTGGCAGAGCACAGAAAATAGTGTAATAGCTTGTTATATGCCCCCCAATCGCCAGTAGATATAGTCATATATTGCAATCACAATTTCTGTCCTCCTATCCCTGTGTGATATCGCGAGTTCTAGGGTAGGGATTGCTGCCGAATTTTGTGTTTATCTTGTCCATAGGACAAAGAAAAACCATATTTATGTTGAGGTCAAAAGATTAAAGATCAGGGCCACTTGCACAACCTGCTAGAAAGTGGGAAAAAATCTCCATTTCCAAGTTATGGATCAATACCAAACTTTGGGACAACGTTACGAAGAACTCAATTTTATTTCAATGTCAATAGGTCAGAGTTCACATAGACCAGAAAACCTTCAGAAAAGGAAAAATCTCTTGTTCCAAGCTATTGAATTGGTACAGAACTTCGGGTATACTGTGCCAATTTATGTTAGGGTCAAGGGTCAGGGTCACCTTGGCCAGAACATTTTTGAAAATGGAAAAATATCTTGTTCGTGAATTGTTCAGGTTGTACAGCAGGCCTCGAAATTTGGCGCGAATGAAACGATCGTTCGCGTGTCGGTTACGCAAATCTGAAATGGCCAGAACGAAAAATCGGTTACGTGAATTCGCTTCTTGGACATATGATCTGGTAACAAAAGTCCCAACATCTTCTCTGTCTGTCCACTGTGTAAACTTTGACCACATGACGTGTGTCTTTCAGCATGTTTTAAAAGCGAAACTAAGTCGCAAACTCGAACCTGTCTGTATCGAATTTGTAGACTACCAGGTGGCAGGCATGTGTCTGTCCGCTTGCGCAGACTGTTTTGTCTATCCTCGGTTCAGGGCAGGCGTAATAAACCAATAGCGGCCAGTAAACAGCATTATCAAACTTGAACGTGTTGGAATGTAAGGGTTACCCGCAAGCCTCCTCGCTCCGAGGTTGTTGCTCCGTGGGAAGCTCTGCACAGAGCTAGCAGCAGAGGTGGCATGCGGGGCTCATCGCGGAGGAATTATCTCGGAGCGCGGAGCTTGCGGTTAACACTCGTTGTCACTTCCGCCATCTCTAAATTTGCAGGCGGCGTGTTCAACTTCTCAGACTTTTCGATCAGGATTTTAATGGAATCAGAAGGAAATGGTGAATGAATTATACAGCCAGAGTCACAATAGTCAATCATGAATGGTGGAAGCGATTTACGTGTACAATCCCATTCCCGTATGTTAACCCATTTGTCTGTTCAGTCGCTGACCACGTGCTGTGGACAGTCTTATATCACTCCCGAGTTGAGTTGTACGGTACTGGTTGACGGCACACTGTTAAAGTTACGTAACCGTTTTGCGAAACCA
The DNA here is from genome assembly GCA_036873755.1 of Hanleya hanleyi. Lineage (NCBI taxonomy): Eukaryota > Metazoa > Mollusca > Polyplacophora > Lepidopleurida > Hanleyidae > Hanleya > Hanleya hanleyi. The sequence continues at coordinate 28,611 of JAVTVY010001203.1, forward strand.
ATTGGTTACGTAAAAATTAACATCGTAACCGAACAGTAGGTTACGTAAGACAAAATTACCGTAACCGATTTTTCGGTTACGTCAATGAACCAATTTTCGAGGCCTGTACAGGCATTATACTGAGGTTCATTGGCTTTTGTTTATTGCCGTGAGACTTAGTAATTAAATGCACATGTATATGTTACCCACAAGGCACGACTGGCTCTGAAATCAGGAAGAGAGCGGAGTGAGGTTTACGATCAGTTCTTGATTTATTTCTCAGTAATGGTGAAACACAAACAATCAGAAAATAACTATGAATAACAATTTACAATGATAACTTGGACTTGGCGCAATGAAATATTTCCAATCAGTCTATGGCTTGACATCATATACCCTGCAACTACCAACAGTGTATGACAGAGACTAGCAGTACTGTGCGAGAGACTACATGATTTTCATTATGTGATGTCATACATTTCAATACTACTGATGGTATGTGAAAGAGACCACAAGTACTGTGTCAGAGACTATTGTGTACTGAGTTAGTCTTTATCTCAAGAACTTGACAATTGTGTTCTGTACCAGATAATTATTAATATAGCATTACAATCCAAATTTATAAATACAGTTTATAAATGCGACCGAACTCCAATATTTATTATCCTCTAATGTTCATGTGATGAATTGATATAATGAAATAAAGTATATCTCAACTGTAAACTGGTGTGTTGATTTAGTTCATTAACACATGTATTGACATATCTTTCCTGTCTTATTCATTAAGTTGAAATAGAAATATTCTATTCCCGAGAGCTACTGTTTAATCAATTACTACAAATAGTCAATTTATTAAATTACATGAAATAAATCCCCAGAACAGAAATCAGATCAACAATCCATTTCTACATGTATATCTAAGCCTTTTGGCTCAGCTGATCAGACAAATGCCAGTAAGAGTTGTCTCCCCTGATTGTGATATTTTCGAGCATGGCGTTGTTTACACATTCGATTGTTATGAAATTAAAATACATTACAGCTGAAATACAGCTCTAAAATCTCTGTAATCATCCACTAATTAATTCTGCTAAATCATCGTGCCCCTGACAAGTATCCTATTCAGTTATCTACTTTACAATAACTTCATCTGGGCATGAGAAATCTGACCACTTACTCAACGGTACATGTATCAATATGGCTTCCACACTAGAGATGGTCGTCAACTGACCTACTTCCTTGTTTGACCAATTTACTACAGTTATCGCATATAACATAACAAATGATATATCGAATAATATAGCTGACATGTTTAACGATGTTACTGACTACATTTCAGCGATATAAAATCATTAAACCTACCTGAAATCAGGGAGAGAGCGGAGTGAGGTTTACGATCAGTACTTGATTTATTTCTCAGTAATGGTGAAACACGCGCCCAAACCAAACCAGCCAATCAGAATCATCGGTTCTGGAGGTGTGTTCTTTGCCCCTTAGAGTGACTTCCCCTACACCGTACCCTGGCACATCTTTCGTTATATCAGATTTATTCATACAGAATAATAATTTTATGTACCCGTACAGATTTGATGGGCGGTGCCTGAGAAATACAATTAAAATCTACCGTGTCAATATGACGTCCTCACACTCTCCCCCACTTCGATAAATGTCGTCCTCGACATTAACAACTATGAAATAAATTCCTGGGAGGAACTATTGTTACCTGTGAACATACGCTATATGATGATCATGTCATTTACAGGTAGTAACATTAAGCTAGTTGCATGTAATCAAGAGATATACTCTTCAACAGAGGAGTCCTACACAGTTGAATGGCCAGTTCAACCGAATGTCCTTAACATGGGATCCAATGTTCATACAAGTGCCTGCTGACACACTAGCCATAGTCACCACTAATATCACTGTGGTTTCTCCATACCAAGTACTTCAGAATTCCAATCGGGTACCCCTTGTCTATTAGTCAGTTACTTGCGAGTCATGTTGGAAGCATGCCACAATGCTCCAGCATACATTTCACTTAAACCACAGTTATCTATAGCTCGTCTTGCACAGATTAACAAGCCGGTCAGTTCTGTTAAGGTCACCATGATAGAACCTCCACTTTTCAGAATTATCAGTCCACAGACTGCTCCTTGAAATCCACTGAATCTATCCAAGGAATCACATATTCAACATAAAAAATACACAAATAAAATGACTGCTTTGTCACCCGGAATATCCCTTCGGGTCAGAAGTTTCCATGGAAACTAATCACAATCCTTGAACACAGTCCATGAGTGCAGTCGAGTCACAGTATGAATCACACAAACTGAGGCACAGTTACTGGGTACCATCCTGGTAACCACGGAAACGGTACTATGCCACTGGGACTGTTCTGTATCACATGCACAACTGGTGGTTGCCTATACTGTGTCACCTGTCCAAAGGTGTCGTACGTCAGACGTGCGGGTGGCTGACGTTGTCGTTGGGGTCGGTGGTAATTTGTGGACCCATTATCATCAGTTGCCCCGACAGGCAGCTCATCATCTTGGTCACTCATGTTCGGGTTACATTCTGTGGAGTCTGGTTGTCGTCTGAAATCTCTGGTGGGATGTTCCATCTGGTCACTGAATTGTGCCTCATGGCTGTCAGGCACAGGCCGAGGACTAAACTCATGCGCCTGTGGATCTAGGCCCGGTTCTGTAAACCAGATCTGCCAGTCATAATCTGGATCTTCATCCTCAGGAGCCAGTGAGCTCGAGTCGTCACATTCAACAACATCCTTTTCTTTAGGCTTTCTACCCTTCGTTGTTGGTTTCGGTGCTGGGATCTCGAGTGGTAACCCATCACATGGTAACACCAAGTTCCTATGAACCGTCCTTGTACCACCGGTGCCATCCTCAGCTCGTATTTTATAAACAGGGCCGTTATCTATTCTCTGTAACACAACATGTACCTTTCTCTCCCAATAGGATCGCAGTTTACCAGTGCCTCCACGTTCTGAGAGATTCCTGATGAGCACACGGTCATCTGGTAGAAGAATACTACTGCGCACTTTCTTGTCATATGTAGTTTTGCCCTTCTTGGCAGATTTCCTGATAGCCTGAGAAGCTATGTCATATGCCTGATGCATGCCTTCTTTCCATTGTTCAACGTACTGTTGTGTTGTTGTCACCGTTTCTTCATTCTGAAGACCAAACATTATGTCCACTGGAAGCCGGGGTGATCGTCCAAATAGAAGGAAATATGGAGAGTATCCTGTAGAGTCATTCCGAGTACAATTGTACGCATGTACAAGTTTGTTCACATGATTTCTCCAATCACCTTTGAAATTACTAGGAAGGGTTTTCAGCATTTGGATTATCGTCCGGTTAAACCGTTCAACCTGCCCATTTCCCTGGGGATGGTACGGTGTTGTGCGGGATGCTGCTACTCCAGAGAGCCTTTGCAGGTGATGAAACAGCTGATTCTCGAATTCTTTTCCTTGATCATGATGAAGTTTTGCAGGGAATCCAAAGCGGAGAATGTAGTCGTTGAATACTTTTTCTGCCACAGTCTTACCCGATTTGTTTCTAGTAGGATACACTTGCGTAAACCTGGTGAAATGGTCCACAAGAACTAACAAGTACTCAAACCCTCCCTTGCATACATCAAGATGAAGAAAGTCAATCGAAACCAACTCAAAGGGAGAACTTGTCATGATCGGTTGTAATGGCGCCCGTACTGGTAAAGTGGGTTGTTTGTCCTTCAGACATGAGCATTTTTGTCGGACATACTGGTTCACATCCTTAGCCATATCTGGCCAGAAGAATCTCTCACGGACCAAAGCTAGGACTCGGTCCACACCTAGATGGCCCATTTTGTTGTGTAGTTCGTTCAGCACGATATTACGATATTCCCAGGCCAGGACAAGTTGAGTTCGAATATCACCACCAGGTAATGTACATTTATGCACCAGGAGTCCACGATGGTCGATTTCCAGTTTCTGGAGTTCTTTCATGAAGGGGTTCTTGTTTTTAGTCCTCTTACCCCTGAACCGTGGTAGCTTCTTACCACTTTTAACGAAGGTAAGTATGTCTGCAATGTCCTTATCGCTATGTTGAGCCCTAGCAATATCAGCGACTGACAGTGTTGGGAGGGAGTCCTTTAGGTGGTTCTCACAG
>JAVTVY010001204.1:0-36772 GCA_036873755.1 Hanleya hanleyi
TTTTCAGAATGCTCAAACACACGACCTCCAACTTTCCCGGCCCCGCCCCGGCCCCCCACCGCAGCGCACGCGCGCGCGGGTTCTCCGGAAGTGCGCGTCATCACCGGCAGTGCGCGCGCGGACGCATGTCAAAAGGTCACCTCCAGGTCAGACATTAGCCGTGTTGGAGCTAGCGAAGCCACGAATGGGCCGATGGGGTCGAGTGAGGTATCAAAGTGAAGCCTAGGTGGAGGGGCATCCAGTCATGGGTGGGTGCATGTAAAATTTTTCCTGAAAAAAAACGGAACACGGACTTAACCCCTAAAATAGGGGAAAACCCCTATCACCTCTAGCCAAAAGCATTAATATTGGTCCCCGGGCTTAATGGGACCTGCCTATCAAGTCAATGGGGTGATGTGAATAACAACAAGTTCAGCAATGTTCATACAGTTTATTATCCCCAATGTTACATCATACCCAGGCTGGGGGAGCCGCCCTGAGTATGTTTAGTATGTTCACAGCAAAACAAATTGAAATATCAAACACCATGTTTTATTATTTAACGCACCGTCACATTTAATGTTTACTGAGCTCAAGTCAATGATCAGCATGTAGACATGTACGGCATGTTATGGTATTCATCAGTGCACGAGTGACGCATTCAACCGATGGCTGTGGTGAATCACCTTGGTAAGGAAAAATGTAACATTGGTCACACTCTTCACTGTCCACTTGGTGTTGGGTCGTTGTTGTTGGGGCCATCCCAAGACATCCAATTGTTCCACTTGGTCCAGCATCATCTCTAGTGACCTCCGGTCAATGATGGTAAACGGTTGGTCGTACACTGGGTGGATGGCACTGGAATAGAAATAGCGCAATTCATCCGTCATCTTATGGCATAAGATGTACCCAAATGCTACATTTAATGTGAAGGCCGTAGGTTGGTCATTGAAGATGGTTTCCACGTAGCTGCGTAGACGGGTGAGCTTGGTCAGTGGGAAATTGTAGATATCTTGAATAGGGCGATGACGGTGGAAACAGTGCCGTGTCATGGTCCAATGGCGCCGAGAGATGTCACTCTCTGGATGATATTCGGGTAAGAGATCGCTAGGAACATTTATGGGCTCGTCCAGAAAATGTTCGATGTATGACGTATCACTCGAAACCGTAACGGTGGGGTCCGGCTGGAAATCCAGGCTCTTCCCAACTGTGGGTATAGGCGGGCTCTCCGTCATCGCATCACCAGTGGCGTTCGTCTCCCCGGGCTTATCTTCACTGGGTCTGACCTTCCGCGGCTCCTCTTCAGTAGGAAGTTGTCGCCAAAACCGTGGAGACGGGGCATGAATCAACCGTTGGTGTCGCAGCAACTGACTGCTTCGTTTGAAGAGTTGACCACAGTCCTTACATTGTTCCGTCGCGCCCTCGTGGAATGAACGTTCGTGGCGCAGTAACTTATCCTCCCGATTAAATGACCGTGCGCAGGTTATACAAGTATACCGTGCATCGTTGTGGGTGGAGGCCTCGTGGCGTCGTAAATTATCCAGACGAGTAAACTGCTTCTGGCAAGTTGTGCAAGTGAACATCTTGGTGGTTGATAGATTGTCTGATGAAATGGCAAGGCCGCTTCCCTTTTATAGCACGCTAGCTGGTAATCTATTTTTAGCACACTCTACCCCAAGTCGAGGATCGAGACTGGTGTACTGGTGTACGACTGAGCCGCATTGCGCGCGCGCGCGCATGAAGACCCTTATACATACCCAATGCAGGCGCAGACGCGAAGTGCCCGGATGATAGACACGGACGTCACCGATCCGAAAAGACACGGACTTTACCGAAAAGACACGGACTTTACCGAAAAGACACGGACGTACACGAAAAGACACGGACGTACCCGAAAAGACACGAAGGTGAACACCATTGTGGGAAACCCCCACAGACAGGTCAGTACATGCATTCCTATGATGTTCACGCATAATAAAAGGATTGATCTGTAATCTGTGTTGTTGTTGTTGCTCTCTTTTTTGGACTAACCCATCAGAATAGTACGTATCACGGACTACACCCGTAGAGCTAGGCGCGCATGTGTGACCTGGTCTATAAAACACGTCCCTCTGGATCACACACCTTCATTTCTACGGTTGCAGAGCCATGACGGAGATCCAGCCCTATGCGACTCGCATTTTACAGCATGCCACCGTGGTGAATTCACTCACGGGTTACCGAGCAGTGGTCCGGTCCATGTTTGCAGATGGCGACGACAACGAGGGGCGACGCCAGATCCTGAACGAGTTCACAGAAGCGGTCCTCGACAGAGTGCACTCGATGGAGAGGTGTGCCATCACTCACCACTACTGGACTATGACAGCCATCCTTGATGCTCGGGCTATGGACCAGAAGCGCTCACGCCGGAACCAGCGACGGCTGGTTGGCCTCACACTAGTCTGTGCCCTATTGACCCTGGCGCTGTGGTATTGACACTATAAATACGAGGGTCAGACAGAGTGTGTGTCATTCACCGATCGTGATTGGACCAAGCATGTCACCCGTCCTACGAGCCATCCTGCCCCTTACACCCCGGGTGGGGTTACACGTCTATGAAGATAAAGTCACCCTGGTGGAAGACCGTGGAGATATTTGCTGGTCGCCCGCTGAGACCGTATCGAATACGGTGACGCTACACCGTGACGGCTGGACCAAATTTAAACGGGTGTTGAGCGGCGAGCTCGATGGACACGTCATCCACATAGACAATGCCATCTACGTATACCGTGGACCTTTCTTCCCACGTCTGGGCCGCTACCAAGATGCTACGCGAAGCTTCACCCTAGACCCCGATCTGTGGACAGCCTTGGAGAAAGTGGTGCCTATCGTGGACCAGCTGTTTACACCGGACGAGCGGTCATCAGACGAGTTGGCGTGGGCTCGTGCCCTGAGAGAATCGGCGGCAGAACCCCATGAACAACTGCCTAGCCATGAACCCCACGACGATGCCATTGATTACCCGGCTACACTCAGTCAGCCCAGTGATATGACCACCTGATCCTTTTGATCTCACGGGGTTGTCCCTATAAATACGAGAAACAGTCAACTCTGGTACCATTCACGTACTGACCATGGCGGAGCATATGATACTGGCGTATCTCAGCTTGACCCCCGAGGTTTTCCTGCACGTGTATGCGGATACGGTCGATATCATGGAGGAGGTGGGAGACATCTGTGATGCGGACCCTACACAACCGTACCCGGCTCACATTCGTCTGTCCCGAGAGGGCTGGACCAAATTCAAACGGGTGTTTTCTGGTGAACTGGACGGCGATCTCATCCACTTGTGTCACGATGTGTACATCCGACGCGGACCTTTCTTTGCTCAATTGGCTCGGCTAGATGGGGGTACAGTGCATTTTACCCTTCACCCTGATCTATGGTCTGCATTGGAAGATGCCGTGGTAGATGTGGATGAAGTGCTTATCAAGCGGTCATCAGACGAGTTGGACTGGTCATTGACCATGGACACTGTGAAAGCCAATGAAGAAAATCAGAAAGAAACTCCGGCCCAAGATATACCCGTTATAAATAAACGATAGAGCCAGGGTGCATCATCATTGTGTCACCATGAAGCGCTGGGAGAAGGTGTTGGATAACTTATACTACAGTCCCGACAGTCCGGCGGCCTATAGTGCATTGTCGGCTCTCTATCGAGCGGCCAAACCCCAGGGGATACAACGTGCCCAAGTCCGAGATTGGTTAAGAAGACAAGACACCTATACCTTACATCGAGCTGTCCGTCGCCATTTTCTACGGAACCGGGTCATCGTGGGAGGAATAGATGCCCAGTGGCAAGCGGATTTGGTCGATATGAGCGCCTTTGCCAAACACAACGATGAGAATCGGTATATCTTGACGTGCATCGATATCCTATCCAAGTATGCGTGGGTGGTACCCATCCGGACGAAAACGGGGGCAAATCTCATAGCGGCGTTCAAAGACATCTTCAAGACCGGGCGCAAACCTTTATATTTGCAAACCGACGAAGGCACGGAATTCCTCAACAGACCGTTCCAAGCCTTTCTCAAGAAACAGAAGGTGTTTTTCTTCCATACGTACAACGAGACCAAGGCTTCCGTGGTGGAAAGGTTCAACAGGACATTCAAAGGCCGCATGTATAAATATTTCACCTATAAGAATACAAGGCGGTACATCGATGTTCTCCCGAAACTGGTGAGGGGTTACAATCGAGCCTATCATCGGAGTATAGAGAGAGCCCCCATTACCGTGACCCAACGCAATGAAGCCCAAGTCCGGCGTGTCTTGTACCCCAGGCCATCGCAGCGAACGACGAAGGCGGTGTACAAGGTCGGGGACCCTGTACGGATCAGTAAAGTCAAGGGCAAGTTCGAGAAAAGTTACTTGCCCAACTGGAGCGATGAGCACTTCCTGATTAAACGGCGCCTACCCCGACAGCGGCGAGTCTATGAACTGGAAGATCTCCAAGGGGAAACGTTGCTGGGGACGTTTTACGAGACGGAATTACAGCCTGTTGTAAAAACACAGCAAGACTACTACACGGTGGAGCAGATTTTGAAAACGGAACGTCGACGTGGCAAACTGTTTCATTTCGTGAAATGGCAAGGTTGGCCCAGTTCCTTCAATTCCTGGGTCGCTGCCAACCAGGTGAAACGACTATAAAGCGAGACACCACTGCCGTCCTCCTTCATTCCACGTCCGACCACAGTGCTATGGACAAACAGCAGCTGCCTCTGAACACAGCGTCTCCCAAAACGCGCAAAGCACAAGTGGGCTTTGGGGTGCTATTGCTAACCCTGCTGAGTGTGTTGTACGGAGGTGTGTTTTACGACGTAGCCTATGTCAGCACGTTACTTAACCAACTGAGAACACCAGCCACCAGTGAAACCGGTCTACAGAGAGCACCAGTCGTATCGAGCCCAGTCACCACCACACCCCGTGTACAAGCCACAACGAGCTCCACACCTACACCAAGTACATCCACTACGTCTGAACACCCACCGGATTTCATCCCTCACAGTGAACCGACAACGACGACCCACGTTGTACCCACCCCCATCATCATCCCTGACAGTGTACAGACAACGACGACCGACGTTGTACCCACCACCACTCCAGTTCACTCGTACGAAATTTACAAGAGCGGGTTACCACGACAACGGATACACCTCGAACCATGGACCCTGGGTGGCAGCATCCCTTCACTTGCGTCATCGCAGGACCGACGGGTTCCGGCAAAACGCACTTCGTCAGGAAGCTCCTTCAACACGCCGACAGCATGATCACTCCACCCATTGCCCGAGTCGTGTGGTGTTACGGAGAATGGCAGGAAGCGTATGCAGCAATGCCCCACATCACGTTCGTGGAAGGCCTACCCAACCTGGCCGATTTGGAACCCGACACCTTGGTGGTTCTGGATGATCTCATGGCGGAGACGGACAGTCGGGTGACCCAACTCTTTACCAAAGGCAGCCATCATCGACGGCTCAGCATCATCTACATTGTGCAGAATCTGTTCAGTAAAAACAAAGAACATCGCAATATCAGCTTAAATGCCCACTACCTGGTGGTCTTCAAAAACCCGAGAGATACCACTCAACTGCTGCACCTGGCCAGACAGATGTATCCCGGCCGCACACCGTTTGTGTTGGAAGCCTTCAAAGATGCCACAACCCCTCAGCACGGGTATATGCTCTTCGACCTCAAGCAAGCCACCCCCGAACATCTTCGACTACGGACCGGCATCTTTCCCGGAGAGGCCCACCACGTGTACATGCAAAAATAATGTAAACACACCCACAGTGGCTCCCCCAGCTGGGGTCTGTGTGTTTGATGATGGGGAATAATAAAAAGAATGAATACCACAGCAGGGTTGACTTTGTCTCTGAGGTAGATAAAAAGAGCAGCGTTGTGGGTTCTAGCATTAGTTGTACAGGATGTCTGCGCGAGTACGGAAGCACGCTCCCACGCTCCGTGTATTGAAGACGGCTCCACCCGAGTTAGTCCGAACCATTGTACGCGGTGCGGACCCTGACCTTGTACGCTGTCTGTGCGAGATCGGGTACAACCTGTTAAAAGGCAACGTACCACTGACTCCGGCTCAGAAGACCAAGTTGGCCAAGCATAAGACAGGTCTCCGAACCTTAGTCCAGAAGCGGGTCCCTCAAACACAAAAGAAAAAGGTGTTACAGAAAGGCGGCTTTCTCGGGGCCATCTTAGCACCGTTGGCCGCTTCTGTGTTGGGTCCAGTATTGGGTGGACTCTTCGGCCGACAATGAACCACACGAAAAAAATGGTCCTCGTCGAACCTCGTTTCCTGCAAAACCTCCAATCACCCTACCCTGTTCCACCTACGGTGAAGACCATAAACACCCTCGATGGAGAGATGCAACAGATCTTACAGAGACCGGGGTTAAGCGACAGTGAGAAAGTACAACGGTACAATGAGACGCTTCAACGGTACATGACGTTCATGGACCAATACAAAACTCGCTCTACCCCAGCAACAGCACCACCACCACCACCACCACCACCACCACCACGTGACAGACCGCCGACCTCAGCACCGTTCCAACAGCCGGGTGGGGTAGCCCCCACAGCCCCACAGTGGGTGGAAGACGAAGTGCTGAAGAGTGTACCTGCCTCGTTCAAGAAACAAGCTGGCCTGGTATTACAACGGATGAAACAGAATCCTAACATGACTTGGAATGATAAAGGCGAACTCCTGGTACAGAATCAGGTGGTCCCGGGGACCCACATGACGGATTTAGTGAATGATCTGATGCGTCAACGCAGGTCGCACACGGACCCTCGAGGATGGGAGGTCTTCGCTCAAGGCTTGAAAGACATGCATGTACCACAGGAATTGGTGGGGAACCCCCACCGCTGGGCCTTTATGCAATCACCGACTCGTGCACCACGACTGTCACCACAACCTTGGGAAGCCGACTGGGAACCGGAGTCACCCCCCAAAACTCCACCACCACAACGGGCACCTTCTTTTCAGACCTTTAAAAAACCACCCTCGATCAGGACACCCCACATCTCCAGAGCCGTGACACGTAGTAAGTCAACGCGACGAACACGACGCCGGACACAACCGCCCAAGGCTTGGAACACCTATTAAAACCAACAGCAGCAGCAGGACAGCTCAGTCGCCATGTTTTACCTCACCCTACCCAGTAACAGTTCGCTGGATGTGTTTCCTGACAACACCGTGGCCAAGTACGTCACCCAGTTACCGCAACCGTTACATTTACCTGGACGCTGGGAATGTGGCCTCGTGGATATCCAATACCCTTACTCATGGTACAACGTGCGAGCCAATGAAGTGTGGTACGAGGTGACCTACGAAGGCAAAAACACCCGACTCACCCTGCCCGAAGGCCAATACGATACCCCCAAAGAGTTCATGGGTGGGCTGTCAAGACTGTTGCATTATAAGGCGCTACGGGGGGTGACGAATACTTCAAAACCCATCAAAGCCTATCCCTTCAAGAATCACGTGGACTTCGATTACAACGCACACAACGACAAGGCAGAGCTTATCGTCACCGGCAAGGCGAGTGTCGTACTGAGTCCTATCCTACAGCAAATGCTGGGTTTCGATCTAAAGACGTTCGCTGGTCCCACCGAACACCATGGCGAGATGCCGATGGATATGAAGTCGGGTATGTACGGACTCTACGTCTACTCGGACGTGGTGGACAACCACATCGTGGGCGATATCAACACACCTCTGTTACGGGTGGTCCCCATTAAAAAGACGTATGGAGGTCAAGTCACCCACAGTTTCACCCACATGCTCTACTTGCCCGTACGACAAACTGACATCAACACGATCACGGTGGATATAAGAGATGACACGGGACGACCGGTGGCATTCGAACGAGGAAAAGTGGTGCTGACACTTCATTTTCGACAAGCACGTGCTCCCCACTTTGCATAATGAAAGTACCTTACGAGTGCGATGCACGCAGCTATGCCGACTATTATGCCCAACAGGCCGGGGGTGGCTTTCCGGTCTTTAGCGGTGCACGCATGCAACGAGGACATGGACTGGGGAACATACTCGGCAGCATCGTCAAAACGTTCCTGCCCTTGGTGACGCGTGGGGTGAAAGCAATCGGCAAACAAGCGGTACGCAGTGGACTGCAAGTGGCCGGTGATGTCTTGGGGGGTACGGCACCCAAAGAATCCTTGAAACGGCGGGCCAAAGAAGCGGGCGGCGTCTTGGTGGCCAAAGCACAACGCACCGTAGGGAATAAAAGAGCTGCCCCACCGAGACCACGCACCAGTCGACGACCGACCCAGCGACGACGCACATCGAAGAAGACAAAGGATATCTTTTCTTAAAACATGTCCTTAATCCACGCCGAGTCCTGCCCCTCCACCAACAGTGAATTTGATTTGTGGACCGTGCCGCCCACACAGACCAGTGTCGAACAAGGATTATGGGTGGAGCATCTCCCGCTCTCCAGCATCAACGAAACCGGGCCCATCGAGTTCACCATCAGTAATGCGGATACGGCCTATGTGGATTTAGCCCATACATACTTGTATGTGAAAGCCAAGGTGGTCAGTGGGGATGGCACCAGAATCGTCCAAGCTGCAACGGTGGGCCCGACGAATCTCTGGCTGCACTCGATGTTTCAGCAGGTGGATATTTTTCTCAGCGACAAACTCATCAGTGACTCCACCAACACGTACCCCTATCGAGCCTACATCGAGACACTGTTGTCGTATGGCCGAGAGGCTAAAAAATCTCAGCTGACAACCGCTTTATTCTACAAGGACACGCCCGAGCACATGGACACGGTGGACAATGGGGGATATAACAAACGGAAGGCTTTCACTGCGAACAGTGCCTCGGTGGATATGATGGGTCGACTGCACGCAGACATGTTCATGCAAGACCGGTACCTCTTGAACAAGATCCCCATCAAAATCCGACTGATACGGGCGCCTCCGACCTTCGCCTTGATGGCCACTAACGTAGAGGGGCATGCAGCGGACTATAAGATTGTCATCCAAGACGCAGTGCTGTATGTCCGAAAAGTGAAACCGAATCCAGCCGTTCAGTTGGGACACATGAAAGCCTTGGAAACAAAACCAGCCCAGTACCCTATCCGACGTGTACAAACCAAAGTGTTCTCTGTGCCTGCTGGAAATATGGGCGCCAACAAAGAAAACCTGTTCCTGGGGGAACTACCCAAGCGATTGATCCTGGCCTGTGTGGAAAATACCAGTTTCAGCGGAGCCTACCCAGAGAATCCGTTTGACTTTCAACATTTCGGCATCAATTTTGTGGCCCTGCATGTGGATGGACAACAGGTGCCAGCCACGGCCTTAACACCGAACTTTGGGCGGAGGAATTTCATTCGAGCCTATCAGAGCCTGTTTACAGCCACCGGTCAAATCAACCAGGACGAAGGGAATATGATCAGTCGGGAGGACTACGCGAACGGATACACGTTGTTCTGTTTCGATCTGACCCCCACCTTAGAGAACGACCATCAGCTGGCCCTGGCCAAGCAAGGCAACTTACGGTTGGAAATCCACTTTGCACGAGCCCTGGCGACCACCGTCAATGTGATCTGCTACGCCGAGTTTGACAACATCATTCAAGTGGACAAGGCGCGCAACGTCCTGTGTGACTTCTCCACCTAACATGGATACAGACCAGATAACCACCGTGCTGAAGAATGACCCAGAGACACGTATGATGTTTCAAGGGGTGTTCGCCCGAGATGTGTTCCCATTAGACCGTATGTATCCTGCTGCTTACGTTCTCAACACGGACCCGATGGATCGGCCCGGTGAACATTGGGTGGCCGTGTACTTGACAGAACAGCAGGGCGAATACTTTGACCCGTACGGCCTGCCACCCCTCCATCCCGATTTAACAGACTTCATGGATCAAGGCACAGAGACGTGGTGTTGGAACAGTCAAACGTTGCAAAGCCTGACCAGTAGCGTGTGCGGACAATATTGCTTGTTTTACCTGTATCATCGATGCCGGGGAAGACCCGTATCTACCATCGTACAGATGTTTGACGAGTACCCCAAGGCCGAGGACCGCGATGTACTCGTCTATGACTGGGCCGCCCATCATTTCAATGTACAAGCCCCGTTCTGGGCTTAAGTTAATTACAAGCCCCTTGTTCTGGGCTTAAGTTTACAAGCCCCTTGTTCTGGGCTTCAATGTACAAGCCCCTTGTTCTGGGCTTCAGTTAATTACAAGCCCCTTGTTCTGGGCTTCAGTTTTCACGTGGTTGTTCTCACGTTGTTGTTGTTCACTGAATAAAAAAATGAGATCGCACCAAAAAACCCTGTCTTGTGTGTTTTATTCATAATGCATCAATGCCCAATGTGGAGATTCAGTCAAACTGAAATCAGTGGTGTAGGATGGGGCAAAAATGTAACCCATCAAAGTTAGAATGCAAGAGCACTATAGTAAAATAGAGAGCCAATGAAATCAGCCCACAGAACAAGTACGTGTTTTGGTCTAGGTTTGGAGCGGGCATTTCATTGAGGTGCGTGTATACGGTGAGTGAAGACTCGTCCAACACGTATAGATTATGTTGATGACTATAAGTTCTAGGTAACCCATCAAGGTTAGAATGCAAGAGCACTATAGTAAAATAGAGAGCCAATGAAATCAGCCTACAGACCAAGTACGTGTTTTTGGTCTAGGTTTGGAGCGGCATTTCATTGAGGTACGTGTATACGGTGAGTGAAGAGACTCGTCCAACACGTATAGATTATTACTATAAGTTCTATGAGCATAATGCATGAAACTGGATCACATCACCCCATTGACTTGATAGGCAGGTCCCATTAAGCCCGGGGACCAATATTAATGCTTTTGGCTAGAGGTGATAGGGGTTTTCCCCTATTTTAGGGGTAAAGTCCGTGTTCCGGTTTTTTTCAGGAAACATTTTACATGCACCCACCCATGACTGGAGGCCTCTTCACCTAGGCTTCACTTTGATACCTCACTCGACCCCATCGGCCCATTCGTGGCTTCGCTAGCTCCAACACGGCTAATGTCTGACCTGGAGGTGACCTTTTGACATGCGTCCGCGCGCGCACTGCCGGTGATGACGCGCACTTCCGGAGAACCCGCGCGCGCGTGCGCTGCGGTGGGGGGGCCGGGGCGGGGCCGGGAAAGTTGGAGGTCGTGTGTTTGAGCATTCTGAAAAACCCCGGAAGTGACGTCACAACTCCCACGTGACCTGCGCATTCGACACCGGATGTGCCGCCATTTTGAACATACGTGCCGCCATCTTGGATATGTCCCATAATGCACCGGGTCAAAATACTCGCTTCTGATTGGACGAGAGCTCTGTGACGGATTTGAAATACTCGCTTCTGATTGGATGAGAGCTCCGCATTGCATCTGCGCATGCGCAGAATGATATTCCTACCGCACACCCAACCCCTCAGATGCCCCTTCACCTAAGCTTCACTTTGATACCTCATACGACCCCATCGGATCATTAGGGACTCCCCTACATCCCAAAACGTCTATGCGCATGCGCAGAATGACGCTATGTCAACCCCACTAGTCCAGTCAGATGCCCCTTCACCTAAGCTTCACATCGATACCTCACTCGACCCCATCGGCCCATGAGTAGCTTCGCTAGCTCCAACACGGCTATGTCCATACCCTTGGGCCACCGCGCATGCGTAGAATGACGCTAGTTCAACCCCACTAGTCCAGTCAGATGCCCCTTCACGAATGCTTCACTTTGATACCTCACTCGACCCCATCGGACCATGAGTAGCTCCCCTAGCTCCAACACGGCTATTTTCACACCCTTGGGCCACCGCGCATGCGCAGAATGACGCTAGTTCAAACCCACTAGTCCAGTCAGATGCCCCTTCACCTAAGCTTCACTTTGATACCTCATACAACTCCATCGGCCCATGAGTAACTCCCCTAGCTCCAACACGGCTATTTTCATACCCTTGGGCCACCGCGCATGCGGAGAATGACGCTATTTCAACCCGCTAGCCCAGTCAGATGCCCCTTCACATAAGCTTCACTTGGATGCCTCATACAACTCCATCGGCCCATGAGTAACTCCCCTACATGCCAACACGGCTATTTCCATACCCTTGGGCCACCGCGCATGCGCAGAATGGTAACAACGCCCAAGCCGCTAGTCCAGTCAGATGCCCCTTCACCTAAGCTTCACTTGGATACCTCACACGACCCCATTGGACCAGTAGTAACTCCCCTAGCTCCAAAACGGTTATTTCCATATCCTTGGGCCACACGAGTTGTCTCCCTTGCGTCAGTGTGTGCAGATGGCGCTATGATCGACGCCGTGATGTAGAAAGGGCGTCCCCACACCATCCTGGAGCCGCCATTTTGTTTGTTGTTTTCTTGCGGAGATACACGGGACAATAAACGCTCGACCCTAGGGTGGTACAGATGCTAGACTGATCCTATTAACATGGTACAACACCTATAGATTATGTTTATTATTATATGGCTTAGAGGTTTTTTTTAGGGTAATGTGAGGGTTTTTTCTCCCCGTGACCTCCCCACCGCCTCGTTTGCTCCCTTGCGCCGCCATTTTGACCACACACACACCCCGCCATTTTGAACCCACACCCACATCAGCCGCCATTTTCAACCCACACCCACATCAGCCGCCATTTTGAACCCACACCCACACCCACATCAGCCGCCATTTTGAACCCACACCCACACCCACATCAGCCGCCATTTTCAACCCACACCCACACCCACATCAGCCGCCATTTTCAACCCACACCCACATCAGCCGCCATTTTCAACCCACACCCACATCAGCCGCCATTTTCAACCCACACCCACACCCACATCAGCCGCCATTTTCAACCCACTCCCACATCAGCCGCCAATATGCAGATCGAGTTGTCTCCCCCTAGTGCGGGTTTTTTTTTGAACCCACACCCACATCAGCCGCCATTTTGAACCCACACCCACACCCACATCAGCCGCCATTTTGAACCCACACCCACATCAGCCGCCAATTTGAACCCACACCCACATCAGCCGCCATTTTGAACTCACACCCACATCAGCCGCCATTTTGAACCCACACCCACATCAGCCGCCATTTTGCACTCAGTGACCTTTCCTCCCCAGTCCTCCCCAAATGCACTCAAAATCAGGGGTCAATGTTACTCAATTTGTCCTTTGTATACTACTTAGGCAAGCTGCGCATACGTAGGATCGAGTAGGCATGGGCACAAGGTATGAAACATGATACGGAGAACAACGGGGTTGAGACACATGAGAGTTTGATGAAACGAGATACCTGAAGCCTGGCATTCCCACTAGGGTAGTATAATAAATACGTGGGTACCCTAATCATAATCTCAAAGCAAGTTCACCTTGGGTGTGTGTATGAAGTTAATGCGTTGAAAAGAGATGATGCCCACACTTCATGTTTTGAAGCATTTTAAACATTTTTAAGCATTTGAAGCGTTTGATAATCGCATTTGAAGCGTTTTTCATGCTTAGCGTTGACGGGCGTCTGAACGCTCCAGGTCACAATAATAGTGGAGGATGAGTGGATCTGAAGCGTTGAAGCATTCAGACGTCCGGCGTCAATCGTGGCGGTTGTGTGCTTCTTTCGCGACCCATCAGCGCGATGCTTGATTCTTATTGGTATTACATGTTTTGTTGGTATCTGTATAAGTACTATGTTTTAAAAAATAATCAATAGCGGTTGTGTGCACGAATGTTGCTCGCTTTATAGAGCCCTAAACATATTTTTAGAGCTGGGGAAGATCTAGGACTGTGTCATAATTAGCTGAAGCCCCAATGCCAATAGTCAATGAGAACAGCGGATGCCACATGTCCAGACCTGTATGGTGGGTTGGCATATTCGTGCGCATGCGCAGTCGGCCTGTACTATTCTAGTGGGAATGCCAGGCTCCAGGCATCTCGTTTAGTACAACTCACATGTCTCTTACGTTCCGCACCTCCTATACGACCCGATTTGCGTTTTCTATTCTACTTCTCGCACCGTAATTGACGTCCTATAACCCTTGTGCGTGGGCACTTAACACTGATACGTCCAAGTTAAAATCAAAAAAGGGGGGGAAAAAACTCGAGGTAATTTCCAATATTTGATTTTCGTTTTTGTGCCAAGTAAAACGAATTTCAATTTTTGATTTTCTGAAATGAAAAACGAAAATTGAAAAATGACGATCAATTTTCAATTTTTGATTTTGAGAAACCGAAAACGAAAATTGAAAATTGACCGTCAAAATTTTAATTTTTGATTTTAAGAAATCGTGATTGAACGTTAATTCAATTTTCGTTCCAACAACGGAATCTGAAAATGAGTTTCAACCATGTTTTCCGTTTTTTGTTTTCTCAATGCAAAACGGAAAACGGTTATCGGTTAATATTTGACTGTTACGATGGCCGGTTTACGAACGGTAGCATCTATTCCCGTTCAGAAAACGGTGATCGGCATCAGGTACCTGAAATCGGTATCTACCGTTAAACCCATTTCCGTAATTTAAAATTTATTAGAAAAAAGGCAGAAGTACCGCCTACCGTTTTTCATTCGACCAAACGGAAAACGAAAAACGGTTACCGTTAAGCAGTTCCGTTTATCATGTTCCAGCTCTATCACGGTAATTGAATATTTGATACCGATACCCATTTTCGTTGTACTGTTTCAAATGGAAAATAGGAAATCGGGCTGACATACCGATTTCCAAATTGAGAAACGGGAATAGTTCCGTTGGTAAAAGGGATCAATAATCGTTTTTTGTATCCTCAGTTAATTCAATTTTCGTTTGAACAACGGAATCTGAAAATGAGTTTCGCCCACCTTTTTCGTTTTTCGGTTTCTCAAATACAGAACGAAAAACGGTTATTGGTTACTATTTCACTGTTACGGTGGATGGTTTGCGAACGGTAGCATCTATTCCCGTTCAGAAAACGGTGATCGGCGTCAGGTACATAAAATTGGTATCTACCGTTAAACCCATTTCCGTAATTTAAAATTCAGTAGAAAATACGTAGAAGCACCGCCTACCGTTTTTCATTCGACCAAACGGAAAATGAAAAACGGTCAGCATTTCCGTTTATCATGTTCCAGCTTCACACGGTAATTTGATATTTTATACCTGTACCTATTTTCGTTGTACTTTTTTTTCAAATGAGAGAAATAGCAAATCGGGAAGACATACCCATTTCCAAATCGAGAAACAGGAAATGAATTTCAAGAAAACGGTATACCACATACCGCTTGACTGGATTAAAAAATTCAACCACATTTTGTTAGTGGACTCGTATCTTTATCTGGACTAACACGACTTCATCAGGACAGGCGATATATCTTGCTTCTCATGCTCCCATGTTATCTGGGCTCAAGTTCACCCTCCCCCAATCTGGGGTGTTTGTCTGTGTGGGTAACTGAACTGAACTGTTTGAGATATTTTGCTGTTTCTCACAAAATTTGTTTTATTAAATATTCGCCAAAGGTCCAACAAAAATTACCACACCTAACGGGTGAATGGATATTTTGATTGCAAACCTGAACATTTATCAGTTTCTGTTCCTTTTTCCCAACTGAATTATTCCTGTTTCTCGATTTGGAAATGGGTATGTCTTCCCGATTTGCTATTTCTCATTTGAAAAAAGTACAAAGAAAATAGGTATAGGTATAAAATATCCAATTACCGTGATGGGACTGAAACATGATAAACGGAAATGCTGACTGGTAACCGTTTTTCGTTTGGTCAAATGAAAAACGGTAAACGGTACTTCTACCTATTTTGTAATGAATTTTAAATTACGGAAATGGGTTTGACGGTAGATACCGATTTTAGGTACCTGACGCCGATTACCGTTTTCTGAATGGGAATAGATGCTACCGTTCGCAAACCGTCCACCGTAACAGCGAAATAGTAACCGATAACCGTTTTTCGTTTTGTATTTGAGAAAACGAAAAACGAAAAAGGTGGGTGAAACTCATTTTCAGATTCCGTTGATGGAACGAAAATTGATTTAACGGTAGATACCGATTTTAGGTACCTGACGCCGATCATCGTTTTCTGAACGGGAATAGATGCTACCGTTCGTAAACCGTTCATCATAACAGTCAAATATTAACCGTTAACTGTTTTTCGTTTTGTATTGAGAAAACAAAAAACGAAAAAGGTGGTTGAAACCCATTTTCAGATTCCGTTGCTGGAACGAAAATTGAATTAACGGTACATACACGGACCGCGCAAGGTTACACGGACCATCCAGCAACTACCATATGTACTTGTCTGATCTTCAAATTATGTTTAGTTCTTCTGACAAATATTAAGCTTAGGCCTCCTTGGTATAATTAGATGACAAGCCAGTTCCTTGGTTCCTGACCATCTGACTTCAAATAGGGGTACCCGTCTTCTCTCCATTTTTATGGAATGTTGTTTATATGTTTCAAAAATAATATCTAATCCACTATATCTTGCATCTGACTGGTAGACAAGCTACATGTACCTGTACAAGAGCAATACCATATATGTTAACAAATGTTGCTGTGTGTAGCTTCCGCCTGGCGACAATCCGGTCAGTAGTATATAAAACACGGAAAACCCCCCTTTTTCAGGGAGTTAACACTTGATGCCACTCTTGATTCCGACACGGGGCGCCACCAGCTCAAGAGATAAAAAACTACCTCCAACACAGAAGAGTTCCAATGGGGAGGTAACTCCGTATGCACTTTTGTGATTTTTGGCAAATTCCGGGTTATCTCCCCTGATTCGAACATTTGCATATTAAATCTACACGGGACTGGCTTAGGGGGATAGGTCCATACTGGAGAAATTCACACATGTTCATTGTGATATGGGTTGTTTGGTCTTGTTTTTCACGTCTCACCATGTAGAACACGGTGGTCTGTATATAGGCCCATATAGGCCCATACTGGCTATGGGGGATAGGTCCATACTGGGAAATTCAAACATGTTCATTGGGATATGGGTTGTTTGGTCTTGTTTTTCACGTCTCGCCCCGAAAAACACGATAGGAGGGGTCCCGGAGCTAAGTGGTGATTTTTTTTTGAAAAGTTCACGGAGGTCTGTATATAGGCCCATATAGGCCCATACTGACTATGGGGGATAGGTCCATACTGGGAAATTCACACATGTTCATTGCGATATGGATTGTTTAGTCTTGTTTTTCACGTCTCCCCATGTAGAACACGAGGGGAGGGGTCTCGAAGTTAAGCGGTGAAATTTCTTGAAAAGTTCACGGAGGTCTGTATATAGGCCCATATAGGCCCATACTGGCTATGGGGGATAGGTCCATACTGGGAAATTCACACATGTTCATTGGAATATGGGTTGTTTGGACTTGTTTTTCACGTCTCGCCACGAAAAACACGATGGGAGGGGTCCCGGAGCTAAGCGTTGATTTTTTTTTGAAAAGTTCACGGAGGTCTGTTTATAGGCCCATATAGGCCCATACTGACTATGGGGGATACTGGGAAATTCACACATGTTCATTGCGATATGGGTTGTTTAGTCTTGTTTTTCACGTCTCACCATGTAGAACACGATGGGAGGGGTCTCGAAGTTAAGCGGTGAAATTTTTCGAAAAGTACCGGGTAGGTCTGTATATAGGCCCATATAGACCCACACTGGCTTAGGGGATAGGTCCATACTGGGTGGACGTTTTGGGGTCGAGGTCAGTTCCTAGTCGTCCGATGGTGTCGTATGAGGTCTTATTGTGAAGTTCTCGTGGAGGAGACTGAACTAATGTATCGCCCGTTTTCAATATTCTGCGCATGCGCAGTCTGGCCGTTGTATAGGAAGCAGGCATTTTGGGGGTATGTGGGGATGTGTTTGGGGTAGAGATGGACCACTATGGGTCCAAATGGGTCGTGGGAGGTGTCCAAGTGAAGCTTTTGTGGGGTAGAGTCAGAATGGCGTGTTTTTTATTGCAAGTCGCGTCAATCTGCGCATGCGCAGTTGGGTGTAGTAAGTAAAGTGGCCATTTTGGGGGGTGCGTGGGGGTGTGTTTGGGGTAGAGATGGACCATCCTTGGTCCGAATGCGTCGTGTGGGTGTCATTTTGTAGCTTTCGTGGTATACACCACGATTTGGGGGATGTCCACAGCATCTGTGACGTCATCAGTAGGAGTAGTAGCGAAAGTGGGCATTTTGGGGAAGTGAAGGAACGTATTTTTGGTAAAAATGGACCATCCTCGGTCCGAATGCGTCGTGTTGGGTGTCATCTTGTAGCTCTCGGGGTGTAGACCCCGACTTGGGGGATGTCCATGTCATCTGTGACGTCATTGGTGACGTTATCAGTACGAGTAGTAACGAAAGTGGTAATTTTGGGGTTTACGTGGGGGTGTGTTTGGGGTAGTGATGGATCATCCTTGGTCCGAATCCGTCGCGTGGGGTGTCATTTTGTAGCAACGCCCGCCAACGCCAAGCTCAGCGCTTCAACGCCCTGGTGAATTAGCCCAAAAGCTCTGATTTTCATGGAATTGTCACTAATTCATTGGAAATTCAGTGACTCCCGTCTTTAAGCCTTAACGCCCTAGCATAACGCCTTGACGCCGTGATATAGAGAGATGAGAGAAAAACAACAAAAACATCAAGGATGACAGATGAGAGAACAACAACAATAACAATAACAACAAGTTTTCATATAGTTTATTCTCCCCAATGTTACATCATACCCACGGTGGAGGAGCATGGGTATGTTTACAATTCGAGAAGTCTCTTGTCCAATCAGAGACCGCCATTTGGCGCTGTATCTGTCGTATTCGTTCCTGCCCGTTAGATGTATTCTCGGCTGCTCTTGTCCATTCAGAAGCCGTCCTTAAGAAAGTCCCATCTTCGGCCATGTTCGCTCTCATCCGTTTGTTCTAATCGTCGTCGGACAGGCCTGGATATTGTTAGGGTAGCATGTCCTGAAACAGATGTTTGCGCATTCTGATCGCATTTTCCAGGGGCTCGGTGGGTGGTAACCCCATATCCTCTTCCAAGTGACGCTTGGTCTTCATGATGGACCTGTGCGTGGGGTCGCCTTTCATTTCAAGCCGTAGTAAGGTATACTGTTCAAAGATCGCCATGGCTGTTTTCCTGATGCAGGGTCGCATTTGGTGGTATGCCTGTTGTAAGTTATCCTGTCCGGCGTCCTCGATCGCTGCAGCGTGAGTATTGATAGCTGCTGTCACAATACGATCCCAGAAGGTAGGTTCTGTCTCATTTTCCTGGGATATAGGCTGACTATCTGAGGTCAAGCTCTCCATATCAGTAGACAGAATGTCAGCAATCTCTGTTTCGGTATCAGTCGATACAATCTCAGCGGTCTCTGTATCAGTATCCGCCTCAACGGACTCCTCGGAGTCTTCAATCCCATGTATATTTTTCTGGTGTCGCATCATATCGTAATGTCTGGTGAACGTGAGTTCACACTCAGAACAAGTATAAGCCATGTTGACGGTTGAACGTCGAATGTGCGTGTTTTGGGAATACACTTGCTTTCATAGACAGTAACGCCCGCCAACGCCCACTGTTACGCCTTAACGCCCTATCTGTACGCCTTAACGCTCGTCTCAACGCCTTAACATCCATCTCAACGCCTTAGCACACTTTCTTAACGCTTTAACGTCGTTTAATGATGCGTTCGAACAAATGTTTCTTTGTGCTATTGCTCTTACATACGCCGCTTGCCAGTTCATGCCCGAGGTTTGCAACATCGACGCTGTTTTTTCGATTTCCATATGAACCGCATCCTTATCCAACAATTTCATATGTGTCGCGAGGTCGACATACTGCTGGCGTAAAGCCCATCTCGGCGTTCATACTTTCTTTGAACAAATCCTTCCATAGCCTCGAGTTCACATTGTGTTCATTTCCTTGTACGGATTCGGCTTGGTCCTTCACGGTTGGGAGATATTCCGGGACTATGACGTTGCGGTGATCGCTCGCCGGGTAACAGGTGGGTCGTCAGCCGGCGATCTTCGGGGATATTGGCTTTTAAATCTACGAACAGGTAGCCGTACGGACGATTTGTCTCCCCTTGAAACGCCTGCATGAAATGGTCGATGTTCTGAGGATAAATTCGACTACCAAATACACGGATTTGTGCTCTGTCAATGGGATTGGAGAACAACACAAAGTATTGGAAGTTCAAGGCAATATCTATGGACACCTTCCCTTGAGGAAAGAGATTCTGGGTCAAATAGATGACGGACAGATTCCGATGATGCGATCCTTTAGTAAACAAGTCGGCGACGCGTGAATTGTCCTTGGCCGCACTCATCAGATCATCTAGCACTACCACGTTGGTCTGCTCGGGGTCAAAGTAATACGGTTCGTTTATGTCGTGAGGAATCCCTGGGACGAAGCTCACATTCTGTAACCTTGTAGTTCTCTGACAGAACGTACACGTACACGACATGTTCATCAGTCGACCTATATTCCTATATTTATAGGCACCACCACCAACACCACCACACATCAGTTCTACCACCACCACCACACACTACCACCACCACCACCACCACCACACATCACCACACACCACCACACACCACCGCCACCACCACCACCACCGGGCTTTGACACGCACAGTCGACGTTCAACCGTCAACATGGCTTATACTTGTTCTGAGTGTGAATGCACGTTCACCAGACATTACGATATGATGCGACACCAGAAAAATATACATGGGATTGAAGACTCCGAGGAGTCTGCTGAGAGTGTATCGACTGATAGCGAAACAGAGATTGCTGACAGTCTGTCTACTGATACTGAGAACTTGACCTCAGATAGTCAGCCTACATCCCAGGAAAGTGAGGCAGAACCTACCTTCTGGGATCGTATTGTGACAGCAGCTATCAATACTCACGCTGCAGCGATCCAGGACGCCGGACAGGATAACTTACAACAGGCGTACAACCAAAGGCGCCCCAGCATCAGGAAAACAGCCATGGCGATCTATGAACAGTATACCTTACTACCGCTTGAAATGAAAGGCGACCCCACGCACAGGTCCATCATGGAGACCAAGCGTCACTTGGAAGAGGATATGGGGCACCACCCACTGAGGCCATGGAAAATGCGATCAGAATGTGCAAACAACTGTTTCAGGACATGCTGCCCCAACAATATCCAGACCTGCCCGACGACGATTAGAACAAACCGATGAGAGCGAACATGGCCGAAGATGGGACTTTCTTAAGGACGGCTTCTGATTGGACAAGAGCAGCCGAGAATACATCTAACGCTAACGGGCAAGAATGAATATGACAGATACAGCGCCAAATGGCGGTTTCTGATTGGAGGAGAGTCTTCTCGATTTATAAACATACCCAACGCGGCTCCTCCAGCATTGGGCAGAATAAACTATGGGTGCACTCCAGGGATTCTTCCATTCGGCAAGAATTAGACCATGGGTTCTTTTTCGGCCACCAGTTGTCGTAAACTCTTCAACCCAAATCACTTACACGCATATATTTTCCGAAAGAGCATGATCAAGCTATTATTTTGAGACATAGCAATGCTATGTTATAGAAAAATGGATCTGGAACATTCCTCTCCAATCTTGCTTCATTTTTCTTAGAAAACCCCTTAAAATGTCGAAAAATTCTCAAATTTGGCTCAGTTTCCAGCAAAATCTATAAGAGCTATTTCAGTTAAACTTCTTACTCACGTTCCCTGGTTCGGTCTCAACTTAAAAAGGCAAAAAAGTGGGGATCAACCTGCCAGTTTTTTGTCATTCCCGTGAATGAGTCATGATTTTTAGGCACACCCAAGGGGCATAACTGAGGCAAGACAAAATTTACTTCATGATCCCGATCAGCGTGTAGACGAAGCCAGCCATCGGTCTGTACGTGCTCGTTTGCAGAGTTGATAATGCTGAATACGATGGTATTATAGATATAAGCTATTAAGAAGACAAGACGAATTATGATGTAGCAGAACACGGTCAGTCTATCGTATTATGAAATGAGACCGTGGCCTTTAGTACGAAACTGTGGAGAGCCACCTATATGAAAACTTGTTGTTGTTGTTGTTGTTGTTCTCTCATCTGTCATCCTTTTTGTTGTTGTTGTTTTCCTCTCATCTGTCTATATCATGGTGTCAAGGCGTTATGTTAAGGCGTAACGAATGTTGACGGGCGTCAGTGCATTTCCAATGAATTAGTGACAATTCCATGAAAATCAGAGCTTTTGGGCTAATTCACCAGGGCGTTGAAGCGTTGAGCTTGGCGTTGGCGGGCGTTGCTACAAGATGCCACTTCACACGACGCATTCAGACCAAGGATGGTCCATTTCTACCCCAAAACACCTTCCTTCACACCCCCAAAATGGCCACTTTGGATACTACTCCTACTGATGACGTTACCGATGACGTCACAAATGACGTGAACATACCTTAAATAGGGGTCTGCACCACGAGAACTACAAGACGTATTCGGACCAATAGTGGTCAATCTCTACACCAAATACCTTCCTTCACTTCCCCAAAATGCCCACTTTCGCTACTACTCGCACTGATGACGTCACGGATGACGTCACAGATGCAGTGGACATCCCTCAAATCGGGGTCAACAACCCGAGAGCTACAAAATGACACCCCACGAGACGCATTCGGACCAAGGATGCTCCATCTCTACCCCAAACACACCCCCAAGTACCCCCCAAAATGATCACTTTCGTTACTACTCTTACTGATGACATCACTGAAGACGTCACAGATGACATGGACATCCCTCAAATCGGGGTCTACACCCCGAGAGCTACAAGATGACACCCCACACGACGCATTCGTACCACGGATGGTCCATTTCTACCAAAAATACCTTCCTTCACTTCCCCAAAATGCTCACTTTCGCTACTACTCCTACTGATGACGTCATCGATGACGTCACAGATGCTGTGGATATCCCTCAAATCGTGGTCTATACAACGAAAGCTACAAAATGACACCCCACACGAAGCATTCGGACCAAGGATGGTCCCATGCACCCCAGAATGTCCACTTCACTTATAACACTCAACTGCGCATGCGCAGATTGACGCGATTTGCAATAAAAAACACGCCATTCTGACTCTACTTCACAAAAGCTTCACTTGGACACCTCCCACGACCCCTCCACGAGAGCTTCAAAATAAGACCTCATACGACACCATCGGATCACTAGGGACTGACCTAGACCCCAAAACGTCCACCCAGTATGGACATACCCCCTAAGCCAGTGTGGGTCTATATGAGCTTATATACAGACCTACCCGGTACTTTTCGAAAAATTTCACCGCTTAACTTCGAGACCCCTCCCATCGTGTTCTACATGGTGAGACGTGAAAACCAAGACTAAACAACCCATATCGCAATGAACATGTGTGAATTTCCCAGTATGGACCTATCCCTCATAGTCAGTATGGGCCTATATACATACCTTCGTGAACTTTTCAAAAAAAAATCACCGCTCGTGTTTTTCGTGGCGAGACGTGAAAAACAAGACCAAACAACCCATATCACAATGAACATGTGTGAATTTCCCAGTATGGACCTATCCCCCATAGCCAGTATGGGCCTATATACAGATCTCCGTGAACTTTTAAAAAAATGTCATCGCTTAACTTCGTGTTCTACATGGTGAGACGTGAAAAACAAGACCAAACAACCCATATCGCGATGAACATGTGTGAAATTCCCAGTATGGGCCTATCCCGCTAAGCTAGTTCCGTATAGATTTAATATGCAAATGTTCGAATCAGGGGAAATAACCCGGAATTTGCCAAAAATCACAAAAGTGGATACAGATTTACCTCCCCATTGAAACTACTGTGTTGGAGATAGTTTTTGGTCTCTTGAGCTGGTGGCGCCCCCTGTCGGAATCAAAAGTGGCATGAAGAATTACCTCCCTGGAAAAGGGAAGGTTTTCCGTGTTTTATATACTACTCCGGTCCTGTCCAGCAATCATGAGCGCCATCAGAGCTTTCCTTTGTTGACGGACAATTTTGTCAGTTATGCTATAAAACTGATAAGTTTGAAGTTTCAAATCATGGGCTTTTTTGGGATTAGAATCAAATCAATGGGGCACTACACTTATACAGAATAAGGGGACCTGGGGTGGTTGTTATTTCGAATTTTCCCATAATGCTTTGCATCTGTGAATACGCAAAATCACCTAATAAAATAATACCAACAATAATGTAGTAATATTGCAGTAATCTTCATTATAAATTATAATATAATTATATTCCTACATTGTGAAACACCTTGCCAGAAAATACTGGCTCGAGTGAGAATCGAACTTACGATTGTTTCGCAATGTAGGAATATAATTATATTACAATAATATAGTAAGTCAAAAAAATTCAGCTGGAATTAATCTTCCTAAACGAAGACATTGAAAAAAATAGATGACTGATACTTATTTGACATCTCATGATCTCTATATGACCTAAAAATGACCTTTTAGTTCAAAATTGAGGATGTCATCCGGTCACATCTCCATCCCCACCCTCTGTAGACGTGATTAAGGGTGATAGCTTTTAACACGCGATGTCGCCATCTTTTGGTTTGTTGACTGACCCACTAATTTGGGGCCATTACTCCCCCTAAATATAATTCTTGCCCCTCGAGCTAGGGGGCTGAAATTTACCACACTATACCAATGGATCAATCTCTACGAGAAAATGTAAAAAAAAAATCCAAGATGACCGCCATGATGACGTCGCAGTGACGTGATTTAAAAAAAACATTTTTGGGACGACTTTTCGGTCAATTTTTTTTTCGATTTATATATTCATGCGTTTTCTTCGCAAACACTGCATGATAAATTAGTAAATAATCATCTGATGTGAAATAAAATTGTCTTTGTCCACTTTTACTCTGAGAAAAGCAGGAATTTTGAAGGAAAAAGACGAGAACATCATTTTTCTGATACTCCACGTGGCCGCCATTTTGATTTTACCCATGATTTTCTGCTCAGGGGTTGTGCAAATAGGCTCAAAATGACCCCAATATGATAAACTACCAAGTCATGAAGTGTCAGCTCTAATTTTTTGGCCGTTCCAAAGACAGGGCAGAAAGTTTGGTACCGGGGCCACAATGCCACCTGCCCCAAGGTCTGGTATAAGTTCAAATTTTCCCATAATCTGTTGCATCTGTGAATATGCAAATCACCTGTAAATAAGACCAGAACAAAAATGAAGCAAGTTAAACTTCAGTCGCAATGACTCTTCCTCTACGAAGATAGATGCTTTATTCTTAATTGACCTCTAATGACATTATGACCTCAAAAATGACATGAAAGTTAAAAAGTGAGAATGTCATCCGGTCACATCGTAATCCGCACACAATGTAGAGATGATTAAGCCTGGATGACAGCTTTTAACACGCGATGCCATAAAACATCTAGCCATCTTTAGGTTGGGTGGTTGTAGGGTATATCCCGTCGGTATTTCCTAAGGCAATGTGTGATCTGCAAATACAAATTTGATACAAATATGTTTTATACATGTTCAAACCAATCTTGGTGAAAGTTTGGAAGCGTAAGTAAGTTTATCTCAGGTAAACCCTATATGGCCTGGGCGATTTGGGATGTACCGGACATTGGGAAGGGGCGGAACGTGCCCTCCTATACGTGCCCTCCTTTCGCTATCCCTAAGGCCAATTTGATGAGACTTGCCAACTATATCTTTGGGTCTAGCTGTAATAGAAAATATAATACAATCCAAGATGGTCGCCATGATGACGTCACAGTGACGTTATTTTCAAAAAGGCATGTTTTGGACGATTTTTCTAATTTTTTATTTATCTTTTCTCCGCAAAACCTTCACGATAAATTAGTAAATAATAATCTGGTGTCACAGAAAATAGGTTTTGTCCACTATTCCTCACAGAAAACCAGGAATTTTGAAGAGAAATGATGAAAACATCACTTTTCTGGTATCTCACATGGTCGATATTTTGAAGTTACCCATGATCCTCTGTCTGAGGGGTTATGCAAATATAGATTCAAAATGACCCCAATATGATGAACTACAAAGCCACTCTGTGTCAACTCTCAAGTTTTTGCACTTTCGGAGATGGATGCGAAAAACCAACAGCCCCGAACACCAGGTAGGGTTAAATGGGCCAGCTTTTACGCAGATTGCATTCACAGAAACAGTATTCTAGATCTATATCACTGAAACATTAGCATAAAACCGTATAGTATTTTCAAGTTCAATAGACCAGCTCTTATGCAGATTGCAGTCACAGAATCACCATTCAAACATTAGGCCTATTATTATTATTATTATTATTATTCTTTGATTACATAGTACAACTGTTGCTTGTTCATATATTCCCAAAGCTCGCAGTATGCAGATTGTTTCGATTATTTAACAGGTTAGAGAGAATCACCTCTCTAAACTGGAGGTAAAAAAGGTCGTTTTCGTCCAATAAATTCAAGAATATATCGAACGAAGAGCCATTGGCGACCATGGATATATATAACCGCATCGGACAAATTGTCGTGTATCTATAGCTAATTTGCATAAGAATACTGAGACGACATAATTTGTTATCCATTAACAATTAGACTATACACTCTTTCACTGGCAAACCACTGTTACGACGGTCCATACTCCATGTAAGAGAGCACGAGATTGAGACATTACCCCTCCTTGTAAGACGACAGTGTACAAACGACACTTTGAAAGATATGGAGGCCTATATTATGTATAGTTTCTCTCGACAGGGGCATTACACCCTTCCACAAGACGACAGTGTTAAAATGATACATGTGAGGTGCCAGGACTATTCTCCTCCCAGGACGACACTCTAAAGCGACACTTTCACTGAATCATCTAAGAACAGCCATGCTTAGAAATTTTGTCTGGGCCATTCTTACTTCTAAGATGACGGTGCTAAAAGGACACCTATGGTGGACTAGCACCACTCTTCTCGCAAAACGACAGTCTAAAAACGACACTTTGATAGCGATGTATATTTTTTAAAGCGACAGTCTAAAAGCGACACTCCATCAGATATGTATATTTGATAAAGCGACAGTCTATAAAGGACACTTCATCAGATAGGTATATTTAGCCCCTTCCATAAGACGACAGTGTTAAAACGACAAATGTGAGGTACCAGGACTATTCTCCTCCCAGGACGATTTTCTATAACGACACTCTAAAACGACATTTTCACTGAATCATCTAAGAACAGCCATGCTTAGAAATATTGTCAGGGCCATTCTTACTTCTAAGATGACAGTGCTGAAAGGACACGTATGGCAGAAAAGCACCTATCTTCTCCCAAAACGACAGTCTAAAAGCGGCACTTTGAAAGCGATGTATATTTTTTAAAGCGACAGTCTAAAAGCGACACTTCATCAGATATGTATATTGGATAAAGCGACAGTCTATAAACGACACTTCATAAGATATGTATATTTTATTTTTGCGACAGTCTAAAAACGACATTATTTCTCTATACTTTCCATGATGGCACTGTGTAGGGATACTGTCATATTAAATGGAACATAACAGCGATACTCTTAAATATTGTCAGGCTTAACTTATATCCCAGATGACGATACATTGCACCCACATTCACACTAACTGAAATAACATACTGTCAAATCGACTGTGAAAGCGGTGCTACACAGTAATGTACATCAACTCCAGTGTCTTAAGCGATATTAGGGAGCAATGTCCAGCTCAGCGAAGGTGAGAGGAGTTTCAGGGAGGTAAGTTCGTCAATTGTACATGTATTCCAATATCAAAGGCAGGTTATCGAAGAATGTATCTGTGTTCCAGTCTCAAAGCGGGTTTAAGGAAGAATGTATGTTAATTCCACTATCAAAATGTCCTTATGCATTAATCTACCTGCAGTCCACTGTAAAAGGGAGTAAAGGACGAATCTAAATTAATAGTATTCCTCAAGCGGCGTTACAGACGATTGTACCAGCAGTCCTGCAATGAGTCACGTTAGTCACCAATATACCTGTACATATACAGTACAAGTGTTGAAGAATGATGTGGTTGAAGTTCAGTGTCAAAGCGGTGTTAGGGAGGAATGTACATCAAGTCCAGTGTCAAATTGGGATAGGACTCGGGGTTAGATATGTTTCGTAACTGTCCGGTTCACGTTCGTTTCAGCTATCAAAATCAAATAATTTCTCCACCAAACTGTACCTCAGTTGAAATGGAGTGGTAGAATTATGTGCTTGAAGTTCAGTGCCAAAGCGCTGTTAGGGAGGAAGGTACGTGAAGTCGAGAGTCAAAGCGGTGTTAGGGAGGAATGATCTTGGATGTCGAGTAAAAGCGGTGTTAGAGTGGAATGTACGTCAAGTCGAGTGTCAAAGCGGTGTTAGAGAGGAATGTACATGAGGTAGTGTCAAAGCGATGTTAGGGAGAAATCGGGATAGGACTTGGGGTTAGGTATGTTTCGTAACCATCAGGTTCAGGTTCATTTCAGCTATCAAAATCAAATAATGTCTGCACGAAAGTGTGAGGTAGAGAGAGTGTTAAAGCAGTGTTCGGGAAGAAGCTACGTGAAGTCCAGTGTCAAAGCGGTGTTAGGGAGGAAGGTACGTGAAGTCGAGAGTCAAAGCGGTGTTAGGGAGGAATGATCTTGGATGTCGAGTAAAAGCGGTGTTAGAGTGGAATGCACGTCAAAGCGGTGTTAGGGAGGAATGTACATGAGGTAGTGTCAAAGCGATGTTAGGGAGAAATCGGGATAGGACTTGGGGTTAGGTATGTTTCGTAACTATCAGGTTCAGGTTCATTTCAGCTATCAAAATCAAATAATGTCTGCACGAAAGTGTACCAAAGGTGAAATGTCAAAGCCGAGTGGGCGAATGATGTGCTTCAAGTTCAGAGTCAAAGCGATGTTAGGGAGGAAGGTATGTGAAGTCGAGTGTCAAAGCAGTGTTAGGGAGGAAGGTACGTGCTGTCAAGTGTCAAAGCGGTGTTAGGGAGGAAAGTATTTAAAATCGTGTCAAAGCAGTATTAGGGAGGAATGTACGTGAAGTCGACTGTTAAAGCAGTGTTAGGGAGGAAGGTATGTGAAGTCAAGTGTCAAAGTGGTGGTAGGGAAGAAGGTACGTGAAGTCAAGTGTCAAAGCGGTGTTAGGGAGCAATGTTCATGAGGCAGAGTATCGAAGCTGTGTTAGGGAGGAATAGGGATAGGACTTCGGGTTAGGTATGTTTCGTAAGTATCAGGTTCAGGTTCATTTCAGGTATCAAATCAAATAACTTCTGCACCAAAGTGTACCTCAGGTGAAATATCAGAGGAGTTGGCGAACGATGTGCTTGAAGTTCAGTGCCAAAGCGGTGTTAGGGAGGAATGCACGTGAAGTCACGAGTCAAAGCGGTGCTAGGGAGGAATGTACATGAAGTCAAGTGTCAAACCAGTGCTAGGGAGGAAGGTACGTGAAGTCGAGTGTCAACGCGGTGTTAGGAAGATACGTGAAGTCGACAGTCAAAGCGGTGTTAGGGAGGAATGTAGGTGAAATCGAGAGTCAAAGCGGAGTTAGGGAGTAATGTATGTGACTACAAGCGTCTGGTTCGTCATTCATAATTCAGCCGTCGTCCATTAGAGAATATCCGCGTCCATAATCCAATTCCATATTCCATATAACAGTATTAGCACCAAATTCAAAAAGACAATGATAGTATACATAAACATAGGCTTGTTTCCTGCAAGAAAGAAGCGGCCAACAGTTTTCAATGATGCCGGCAAGACATCATGATGTTCCAAAAATATCAAATCCGTATCGCTGATCAGTATTCTTAATCCATAATATTCGTTGTAAAGTCGTCATCTAAAGAATGATGTATCTCAGTCACGCTTTGATTGTGACTGTTCATATGAGTACCACGAGGATCTTGAAGTACATGGTTTCATAGGGCCCCTAGCCCCGGGTTAAGCGGAATTAGACACAAGTTACGAAACGTAACGCCATAGATCTTGCACGCTACGCTCGTATTTTGCTATCAGCATGCGATATGTATCGCCAAATTTGAGAAACTCTGAGTGGAGGCGCTTGGTGGTGTAGCCCTGGTTCCTGCAACAATGTTTTGTGACGTTGATTAAAATCGTCACATTTAACACAGGATCTAGCAAATGCTACTATACGCCTTATGCAGGTCCCACTGGAATATTACTGTCCAGAAAGGGATAGTTTACGATGTCGAAATTGTAATCATCTCTTTTGTCATACAGTCGACGAGAGAGAAGGCCCGCTTCGTTTTTATAGAGATATAGGTCTAAATATGGTGTGCCTGTAGGGTTATCTGTAGTTTCCTTCAAATCCAGTGAAGGTGGATATATGTCCTTCAGTGCATCATTTATATAGCGATTATCCACAGCGAGAAGATCGTCTATATAGCGTTTGGTGAATGAGAAGGAACGGGCTTTGAATGGATCGGTCTTTGATATATGTTGGCATTTGTGGGAAGTTGATGCTGGATCGACATCGGGCCTTACAGACTAGTCTTTTGTGTTAATTGCCGTCATTTACATCTGACGACGATACAGCTCACCAATCGCCAATGTGCGAGTTGTCACAGCGAAACAGCTAACCAATTACCAGTATACGAGTCGTCAGAGCATTTCCATCATAGCTCTCTAGATTTGTATCTAATACCGCTTATGCCGGTGCTAGGGGCCGTGTGGTCATATCATTCATGTTGCCACATGAACAGGTACAATAAAAGCGTACCTGAGATACAACACATATCACGAATCGTTAGATTCTTGGTATGTGCTTTAGAATAGGTTTACCAGACGACTATTCTGTGAAGTCATATGACGCAGTCAGTATGTCGGCACCTCTTCCCACTTCACTTATATGTGTTGTAATTTGAAAAGGCCTGCATATAGTCATATTCATAAGAGAACAGATATAGGTCAGCCAACAGGGGTGCACAATTAGTACCCATTGGAATACCTATATGCTGCTGATATATTGTGTTGCCAAATTTCACATATATATTATTAATGAGAAATTCATACAACTCTATAAACAAAGAAACATCCCATGAATGATATCTCTTGTATGTAGTAGAGCTAAAGAATGCTTTATGGTATCCGACATTAACATATCTACGATCAGTTTTCTTGAACACAGATACTATTAATGAACTCAGATGGTCAATAATGTCCTGATGAGGGATTGTAGTATAGAGAGTCGAGAAATCCCATATGGATACATGTCTATACGGTATGTGGCCTTTAGCATCAAGTTCTTCCGTAAGACATTTTGAGTTTTTCAATATCCACATACATTCAACGCTAGAGTTTTTAGATATAGTGGCGCAATACCTTTCCCAAAATGTGTTTACCTCCTGAAGGGCCCTCGTCAGCAGGGTTGAAAGAAGCTTGGTGGTGCAGCTTCTAGAACCAGCTATGAATCTAGCTTTGTATGGTGATTTATGCACTTTGGGGGTCCAGTATACTTTTGGTATATCATTATGTTTGGTTGGAATACAAATACCTCTTTCCTTGAGAAACGTTTTGTGATTGTTAAATAAATCTTCCAGAGTAACTGCAGTTTGAGAGTAAGTAGACGTATTTGATGACGATATGTTTACACTCAATTCTTGAACCAGCACCTGGTAATAGTAATATATGAAGTCGAGTGTCAAAGCAATATTAGGGAGGAAGGTACATGAAGTCAAGTGTCAAAGCGGTGTTAGGGAGAAAGGTACATGAATTTCGAGAGTCAAAGCGGTGTTAGGGAGAAGGGTACATGAAGTCGAGAGTCAAAGCGGTGTTAGGGAGAAATGTTCGCGAAGTCGAGAGTTAAAGCGGCGTTAGGGAGGAATGTACCTCAAGTCGAGTGTCAAAGCACTGTTAGGGAGGAAGGTACGTCTAGTCAACTGTCAAAGTGGTGTTAGGGAGGAAGGTACGTTATGTTGCGAGTGAAAGCGGTGTTAGGAAGGAATGTACGTGAAGTCAGGTGTCAAAGCAGTATTAGGGAGGAAGGTACGTGAAGTCAAGTATCAAAGCGGTGTTAGGGAGGAAGGTACGTGAATTTCGAGAGTCAAAGCGGTGTTAGGGAGTAAGGTACATGAAGTCGAGAGTCAAAGCGGAGTTAGAGGGAATGTTCTCGAAGTCGAGAGTCAGAGCGGTGTTAGGGAGGAATGTACGTCAAGTCGAGTGTCAAAGCAATGTTAGGGAGGAAGGTACGTCAAGCCAACTGTCAAAGCGGTGTCAGGAAGAATGTACGTTAGTTCGCGAGTCAAAGCGGTGTTGGGGAGGAATGTATGTGAAGTCGAGTGTCAAAGCAGTGTTAGGTAGGAAGGTACGTGAAGTCAAGTGTCAAAGCGGTGTTAGGGAGGAAGGTACGGGAAATTGAGAGTCAAAGCATTGTTAGGGAGGAATATACGTGAAATCGAGAGTCAAAGCGGAGTTAGGGAGGAATGTTCGCGAAGTCGAGAGTCAAAGTAGTGTTAGGGAGGAATGTACGTCAAGTCGAGTGTCAAAGCAGTGTTAGGGAGGAAGGTACATTAGGCCAACTGTCAAAGCGGTGTCAGGGAGGAAGGTACATTAATTTGCGAGTCAAAGCGAAGTTGGGAAGGAATGTATGTGAAGTTGCGTGTCAAAGCAGTGCTAGGGAGGAAGGTACGTGAATTCAAGTGACAGAGCGGTTTTAGGGAGGAAGGTATGGGAAGTCGAGAGTCAAAGCGTTGTTAGTGGGGAATGTACATGAACTCGAGAGTCAAAGCGGTGTTGGGAGGAATGTACGTGAAGCCGAGTGTCAAAGCTGGGTTAGATAGGAAGGTACGTGAAGTCGAGAGTCAAATCGGTGTTATGTAGGAATGTACGTGAGTCGAGTGTCAAAGCAGTGTTAGGGAGGAAGGTACATGAAGTCAAGTTTCAAAGCGGTGTAAGGGAGGAAGGTACGTGAAGTCGACAGTCAAAGCGGTGTTAGGGAGGGATGTAGGTGAAGTCAAATGTCAAAGCGATGTTAGGGGGAAGGTACGTGAAGTCGACAGTCAAAGCGGTGTTATGGAGGAATGTACGTAAAATCGTGAGTCAAAGCGGAGTTAGGGGGAAATGTACGTGAAGTCGATTGTCAAAGCAGTGTTAGCTAGGAAGGTACCTGAAGTTAAGTGTCAAAGCGGTGGTACGGAGAAAGGTACGTGAATTTCGAGAGTCAAAGCGGTGTTAGGGAGAAAGATATATGAAGTCGAGAGTCAAAGCGATGTTAGGGAGGAATGTTCGCGAAGTCGAGAGTCAAAGCGGCGTTAGGGAGGAATGTACCTCAAGTCGAGTGTCAAAGCACTGTTAGGGAGGAAGGTATGTCTAGTCAACTGTCAAAGCGGTGATAGGGAGGAAGGTACGAGAAGTCGACAGTCAATGTATGTACATGAAATCGAGAGTCAAAGCGGTGTTAGGGAGGAATGTTCGTGAAGCCGAGTGTCAAAACAGTGTTAGGGAAGAAGGTACGTGAAGTCAAATGTCAAAGCGGAGTTAGGCAGGAATGTACGTGAAGTCGAGAGTCAAATCGGGTTAGGTAGGAATGTACGTGAATCGAGTGTCAAAGCAGTGTTAGGGAGGAGGGTACATGAAAATCAAGTGTCAAAGCGGTGTTAGGGGGTAGGTACGTGATGTCAAGTGTCAAAGCGGTATTAGGGAGGAAGATACGTAAGTCGAGTGTCGAAGCAATGTTAGGCGGTAATGTACTTCAAGTGGAGTGTCAAAGTGGTGTTAGGGAGGAACGTACGTGAGGTAGAGTGTCAAAGCGGTATTAGGGAGGAATCGGGTTAGCGCTTAGGGTTAGGTATGTTTCATAACTATCAGGTTCAGGTTAGCTACCAAAATGAAATAATTTCTGCACCAACGTGTACCTCCGGTGAAATGTCAAAGCGGAGTTGGAGAATGATGTGATTGAAGCTCAGTGTCAGAGCGGTGTTAGGTAGGAATGTACGTGATCGAGTGTCAATTTGGGTTAGGACTTAGGGTTAGGTATGTTTCGTAACTATCAGGTTCAGGTTCGTTTCAGCTATCAAAATCAAATAATTTCTTCACAAAAGTGTACCTCAGGTGAACTGTTGAAGCGAAGTGGTAGAATGATGTGCTTGAAGTTCACTGTCAAAGCAATGTTAGGGAGGAAAGTAAGTTGAGTGTCAAAGCCCTGTTAGGGAGAAATTTATGTGAGGTAGAGAAGCGGATTTGGTGAATGATGTGGAAGTCGAGAGTGCAAGCGGTGTTAAGGAGGAATGTATGTGAAGTCGAGTGTCAAACCGCTGTTAGGGAGGATTGTTCGTGAAGTCGAGAGTTAAAGCGGTGTTGGGAGGAATGTATGTGAAGTTAAGTGTCAAAGCGCTGTTGGGGAGGAATGTACGTGAAGTCGACTGTCAAAGTGGTGTTAAGGAGTAATGTGCTTCAAGTGGAGTGTCGGAGCGGAAATCTACGAAGGGGGCCGTCCGGTATAACCCCAAGATGTTTTGTTAATCATTTGTCATATTCGGTTATTTCCGTGTAAGTGTTAACTTTATCCATTTCTTCACACCTCACAAAAAAATACAAACTTACTACAAGAAAATATATACAAGTCAAGAAAACGTGTGTGCATAGGTCTGACATCATGGCTTGTTATATCACTGTCTGGTTTCGCATATTGTGTGGGTTCCCAAGTATAATGTTCTTGAAACACAAAGTTTCGCTCGGGAGTCGGAGATTCTTCATGCGGCCCCATAATGCATCTTCTGCCGAGCTTAATTCCCTGATGCTAACTGAATATTTTTCAGGTTCCTAATCTCAGTAGGATTGGATCTTCAGGACCTCAAAGATTTTTTTTCTGTTTTTTTTTCTTTTAAGGGCCAAATTAGTCATTTTGTCCATCTTTTTTTATTTCTGTTTTTATTTGACATTCCTGTTACACTCAAGACCCTTTCTGGTCCAGAATCATAAGAGGGTCATGGACACCAGTGTTTTACTGATT
Source organism: Hanleya hanleyi (assembly GCA_036873755.1). Classification (NCBI taxonomy): domain Eukaryota; kingdom Metazoa; phylum Mollusca; class Polyplacophora; order Lepidopleurida; family Hanleyidae; genus Hanleya; species Hanleya hanleyi. The sequence goes on from JAVTVY010001204.1 coordinate 34,942, forward strand.
TTTTCTTTCTGTTTCTGAACTTATTCACCACTTTTGGTATCAAGACAACCTAAAGTAAAATTATCCCACATACGGTACAGGTAAATCTATAGACATAGGGTGGGGAGACGAAATAGATGCATAACTTTTTTGTTGACGAAAAGTGAATAGTCCTTCTACTCCACATGTGTCGTTGTAACACTGTCGTTTTAGAAGTGAGAATGGCCCTGCTAAGATTTTCAACCATCGCTGTAATATGATTCAATGAAAGTGTCGTTTTTAGAGTGTCGCCCTGGGAGTACAATAGCCCTAGTACTCCACATGTGTCGTGTTAACACTGTCATCTTACTAGTGACAATACCCCTGGTAATATTTTTAACCATGTTTACAATACATAATTCAATGAAAGTGTCGTTTTTAGGGTGTCGCTGTAGAAAATATACATATCTTATTAAGTGTCGTTTTCCAGACTGTCGCCCTGGCAGGAGAATAGTCCTGCTCCCTCATATGTGTCGTTTTAACACTGTCGTCTTGGAAGTGACAATGGTCCTGATAATAAACACCTCAACAAAAGTAAGTTCCCCCCTAAATATTGATTAATATTTTCTAAGATAGTTATGTGATTGTAACGAGATTTCTCATAGAGTATCAATTTGACCAGCGCAACAATCAGTGAAAATGATTACCCTGCAGGTGGCGCTATGCCTCAATGCGCATGGATTCAATGCAAGACGGTCGCATTTCAAAAATTGCAAAACAGATTATCAAAGACAGATTTTATTCAATCATGAACAAATCCTAACAGGTGGAGCAAACACAGTGCTATCCAATCACACGGTTTGACCAGAGCAACAATCGGAGAAAAAGACTGCCCTGTACGTGGTGCTATGCTTGAATGGCCATGCATTGAATGCAAGTCGGTAGCATTTCCATAAATTGCAAAGCAGATTATCAAAGACAGATTTTATTAAATAACTAACAAATCCCAACCGGTAGAGCAAAGACAGTGCTATCCAATCACACGGTTTGACCAGAGCAGCAACCAGTGAATATGATTACCGTGTAGGTGGTGCTATGCCTTAACCCTGTCAGGCCTGGAGGGCCATTATAGCCCCTCCTACCAAACTTTCTCTCCTATCTCCGGAGCAACAACAAATTAAAAGCAGACTTTTTAGTTTGTCACACTGGGGTCAGTTTGAACGTACATTGTATTTGCATATCCCCAGAACAGAGGATCATGGGTAAATCCAAGATGGCGGCCATGTGAGGTACCAGAAAAGGGATGTTTTCATCATTTTTCTTCAAACGTTCTGCTTTTCCTCGCGGAAAAGTGGGTGAAAATAATTTTATTTCACATCGGACTATTATTTACTAATTTATCATGCAGTTTTGGCACCAAAAAAAATGCATAAATAAAAAAATTCGAAAAATCTGACAACAAAAATCAACCAAAAATGCCTTTTTGAAAATGACGTCACTGTGACGTCAACAAATGTTTGCATCATGTTCTGGTAGAGCGTGACCCAAGGGTGTAGTCTGGTAAGTTTCAGCATCCAATCTCCAGAGGTAAGAAAACTATTGGGGGGGGGGGCGAAATACGGTAACCCCCTAGACCTGGACAGGTCCCAAATGTCCCAGTGATTTACCCATGATCCTCTGCTCTGGGGGTATGCAATTGCGTTCAAAATGGCCCAAATATGACAAACTAAAAAGTCTGCTTTCATTTTGTTGTCGCTCCGAAGATAGGAGAGAAAGTTTGGTAGGAGAGGGCCATAATGGCCCTCCAGGCCTGACAGGGTTAAGGCATAGCACCACCAACACGGTAATCATATTCACCGATTGCTGCTTTGGT